>CAJNIZ010007470.1:0-16098 GCA_905231905.1 Symbiodinium pilosum
TTAGGGCTTAGGGTTTAGGTGCAGGGGTTTAGGGCTTGGGTTAAATCATGTGTTCCCCTACGACCCCTTCTTATACTACCCCCCCCCCCAGATTCCCCCCTTCATGAAAGTTTGTTTAGCACCATTTCCCCGAAATGACCTTGATTAAGGGGAGAACCTGAATTAGGGGTACCAAGTTGGGGGCCCCCATAACAGGGATTGTAGTATATTGAGGTCTATATTGCGTCCCCCTATTTGTGGAAAGTACCGCATAGGGGAGTCTGCGAAAATGTTGCGCACCCCTCTTTGGCCGTAAACCTACACCCCTGAACCCTAAGCCCCCACACCTTCAACCCTAAACCTTACACCCTAAGCCTCACTCCCACTCGGTAATTGCCAGAAATAGGAGATCCCAATTTAAACCCACAAATCCTATAGTCCGTTGTGATAGGGACACTTCATGTTAGGAAACCCCCAATTCTCTGGTTTAAGGCAGTTCCAAATGCGTTGAAATAGAAGGAACCCAAAGCCTCAAAAAGCTGAAGTCCAACAGAACTTAGGGTTTAGGGTCTTTAGGGTTTAGGGTTTAGGGTTTAGGGTTTAGGGTTAGGGTCTATAGTTCAAGGTTTAAGGTTTATGGTTGAGGGTTGAGACTTCAGGGTTTGGGGATTACGACCCTAAACCCTAAACCCTTCCTGGGGAGGTTTAAGAATACAAACAGGATGAGATTAAAGGTCTGGGTCTTCCGAAAGCTTGGAGTTCCCCCTTTGTCGGGGCTGCCATAGGAAGCATTGAAAGATTGGGTTTAGGGCTTAGGGTTTAGGGTGTAGGGCTTGGAGGGGCACAAAACTCTCAAACCCTAAACCTTCGAAACAAACATTTTTGGGAGCTAGGGCTTGAGAAGTTCTGGGCACTCCAATCCACTGAGAAAATCGGTTGCCCTGCCTATTAACACTCGAAATCCTAGACAGGCCCCCATACGCTCTTTGACATAACAGCGGGCAAAGGTGTAGGGTGCGAAGCTTTAAGGCTTGGAGGGTTAGGATTTATGGTTTAGGGCAAGGGCCCTATGATCCTATGAAACCGGAAAACCCTGTCGAAATTTGCGGTCACTAAGCTTTCTGTCTCTCTCCACGCGTGGTCCTCACCATCTTCACGTGTGCCTACTGGCAAAAACGATGTCAAGTAGATAGGTCATTCGCTTCTGGGTAACCTCTGAATAACTTACATCTGGCAAAGCAGGGCGATGAACAGCTAGCTACAAAATCCTGAAACTCACGAGCCCCAATTCCCCCAACCCTAAACCCTAAATCCCCCAATCCTAAGCCCCAACTCCAAAATGCGGCCACAGGAGGACCGCCCAACACTTTCTGACGAAATCCTAGCTTTTTGCTAGAAATTTGCCACAGAGTGGCGGATCCAAAGCGTATGACTCATACCTACTTCCCAAAAAGACATAGTTTAGGATTTAGGGTTAGCTGACCCTGATCTTGACCTAGGGTCCCCCAAATTGGACATCGAATATCTACACGCACCTCCTAAGGAACCATGCATACACGCACCAAAACCGCAATAAAAACCCTCTTTCACCGAGAGCTTCCAATCCTGTACGTTGAGTCATTTCCCCTTTACTCCAACAGTTACCACAATGTGCAATAAAAGATACCATAGCCCCTTAGGACACCCCTTTTAGGGCAGTGGCCGTCAGGGCGAATGACTCAAGCTGTAGGTGTTCCGAGCCCTTTGCGGCTGATGTTGGCTGATGCTCATGATGCTGGCCTTGTTTATGTCTTCTGGGACAACACCAACCGGCTGATGCTCATGATGCTGGCGTTGTTTGCGGCTTGTGGCAAACTGCTGGCCTTGTTTTGGGGGTGCTGAATAACCCTTTGCAGCTGATGCTCATGATGCTGGTGTTGTTTCGGGTTTGTGGAAGCCCCCGTTGCAGCTGATGCTCATGATGCTGGCCTGGTTCGTGGTTCTGGGAAAGCTCTTTGTAGCTGATGCTCATGATGCTGGCCTTGTTTATGGGTTCTGGGACAACACCTACCGGCTGATGCTCATGATGCTGGCTTTTTTTCGGCTGATGCTCATGATGCCGGCCTTGTTTGTGGGCTCTGGGAAAACTCTTTGAGGCTCATGCTCATGGTGCTGGCCTTGTTTGGGGCGATGAGACAACCCTTTGTTTGTGGGATTTGTGGGGAACACTTGCGGCTGATTCTAAAGTATGACAAAACCCAAAACACACCAGCCAGGACGCCACACTGTAAACAACATGAAGGGAGACAAAGGGAAAACAAAAGGCAGAAAGGGTCTTCCGAATCCACATGGTTTAGGATTTAGGGACCACCCCAAATCTTGGCCCTCAACCTTAAACGCTGAAGCCTGAGCTCTGAACGGCACATGAAAATCTTCACATGAAGCCCTTAACCCAACAGTGTATATGTATTGTATATACGGGGGGATGTCAAAATTATGGTCCCTTTTTGGGTACCCTAAATATTAGGGGCCGTATTATAATAAGCACCCAAAAAGGGACCATAATTTTGACAACCACCCATATATATATATATGTACATACCGTTAGTATCCACCTGAAACCGTCGCAAACAGTGCCCCGCGTGAGTTCACCGATAGGGCAGAACTGAAACGCGCCACCGAGAGGTGGCAATATTTGTCATTGCCAAGGACGCTTCCGATGCAGGGCGTAGGGTCTACTTGAAGGGTCACGGGTGGTCACAAGTCGGGATATAAGTCCTCTAAATTAGGTTCTAAGTATGCATGCCCTGCTTATAATCCAACTACAACTACCTACCTACAAATTCTGAAACGAGCTATCGTCTAAACTCCTTGTGTCCCTATTAATAGCTACTTCTGTAAGTAGTTTAGACTACGTACTGCTCACATCAGGTCTGGGATGTGGAGTCCAGGGCGTGGCTGCATTCTGCGATACTCCCGCCACATCCCTACATCTCGTATCGTGGTTTGGGGTTTAGTCCTTAAGGTTTAGGTGGTAGGGATTCTACAGGACGAGGAATATGACGCATCTGAAATTCAGAAGGTTGATACGAGCATTCTGCATGACCATCAATACACCCTAGGAACTGTGATCTTCTAGTAGTCTAGGGTCATGCAAGATTTCGACTACTAACGAGATCCACACGTAGACACTCCCTGGGTTCATTTCATGTTCCATGTTTCTTTTCTATTTGATCCTCCATCGTGAAGAGTAACAAGTATCCCTAAACCCTAAACCCTAAACGCTGAATCCTAAACCTTAAACCCCAAACCCTAGCCTTTGCGAATCCAGAGGTTTCGGACTTAAGGTTCAGGGATTTAGGGTCTAGGGCTCAGGGTTTATAGGGCTTAGGGTTTAGGGCTTAGGGTTTGAGGATTTGGGGTTTAGAGTTTAGGACTTAAGGTTTAAGGGCTAAGGGTTCGGGATTAAGGATTAAGGGGCCTAGGGATCGCAAGAGACATACAGGGATTACAAGGGGATAGGTCCTTATCAGGCACTATTTCTATTTTGAGAAATACACCCTAAACCTTACATGCACCTGTGCCTCTTCCAAGGTTCTAGGGCTTAGGTTAAATCACTACCCCTTACAGTAGCACTTCGCACCAACTGTACTACTATCTGCACCCTAAACCCACAAACGCCTCAAAACCCCTTTGCAGACAGGTACTGTAACAACCCAAGGCATAAGGCTCAAGACTTGACACGGTTTAGGGTTTAGGTCGCAGGGTTAAAAGGTTTAGGGTCCGTCTACCGTCTCAAAACCCTGGCAAAGGTTACCGGTTTGGATCGCTACTGCTTCGGGTTAGACTAAAAATAGAGGCGAGGCCACCCCCTACCGACACTCTACATGAGCTAAACTCTAAACTCCTCAAAGGGGCCCGGTTGAGGGTTTGGGGCCCTTAGGGTTTAGGGTTTGGGGTTTGGGGTTTGGGGTGTTATATAGGAGATTATGTAGGGGTTATTAAGGGGATACTAGGAGTTTAGACTATGGCTTACATGTATTCTGAAGTTTATCAGGAAACTTCCTCGCAAAAGCCGTGCCCAGTCTCAAATCCTGAACCCTACGATTATAATATATTATAAACCATATTATGGTGTATATTATGATTATAGTATATTATAGTATATTATAGACCCTAAACCCCCGAAACCCCAAGTTCTGCTTGTGACAGGGAAAGTGTATGCGGTCTGCTTCATGGACCCTAAACCTTCAACCCCAAATCCTAGACCCCGTACCTAAACCTGAAGCCTTAAACCTTAAGCGCTAAACCCTAAAAGCTAAACCTTAAGCCCTAAACCCTTCTTAATTGCATAGAGCCCAGGGCTTGGGGTTAGGAATCTAGGAAGATGCAGAATCCGGAGCCTTTGGGGGCTAAGGAGTTTGGGATTGAATCGGGATTGAAGCCCAAGCCCTCAACCCTAAACCCTCAACTCTAAAGCCCTCAACTCTAAACCCTTCAACCCTAAACCCTATACCCTGAAACCCCTGAACCCTAAACCCTGAAACCTTAAGCCCTGAAGCCCCAACCCTAAAACGGATTGAAGCTTTACAGTGTCCTCTCTATGCCTACTGTAATTTAGACCCCTGATTAATGTACCCTCTCCTTTTGAGGAGAGGGTAAATTAGGATCCCGATTAGTCCCCATATTTATTCGGGGGTCTACATTACACCCCAAACCCTAAACCCTAAAACGGTAAAGCCTAAACCCTAATCTCAATTAAGGGGAGGGTTTTGTTAACTAGGGGTCTAGATAAATGCTCGTTGCCATCCCTGGCAGTAACCAAGGCTGTACAAAGCGGTTTTCCAAGCCAGGGCCTCTTTTCAAGGAGAGTCCTTAAGGGGTTGAGGATTTAGGGTTTAGGGTTTAGGGTTTGGAGGTTTTAGAGTTAAAGGGTTTACGTAGGGTTTAGGATTTTGGGCTTGAGGGTTGAGGCTTTTGGGCTTGGGGTTTAGGGCTTAGGGTTTTCAGGTGGGCAATTACCAGGTGGGTACCCTTACGTAAGACCTATAGGAGGCTTAGAGGGCGGCACTAGGACTGTTTCAGGGCTACGTAAGGCTAGGGTTTAGGGTTTAGGGTTTAGGGCTTAGGGGAAACTACTCTCCTGAAACTTCCTTAGATCTTCCCAATGGGGTGCAGTAAGGATCATTACCACATCCTCGAAACGTTAACCCTCGCTCTGTGAACCCTAAGCCCCACAAGCCCGCCAACACAAAACACTAGAACTTACATCCCAAATCCTGAAACCTAAACCGTAATCCCCCTAAACCCCCTGAACCCCCTGAACCCCTGAACCCTGAAAGCCCAAGACCTGACGATGATGAATGTGAAATTCGGGCCATTGCTAAACTGACCCTTGGGGTTTCCGCAGGAAAGCCGCAATGGAAAACCCAAAAAAAAAAAACATTTTGTGAGAGACCCAAGTGTAAGGCCTTCAGGGTTTAGGGTTTAAGGCCTTTAGGGTTTAGGGTCTAGGGGTTAGGGTGCATAAATCTCAGATGAGAGTTTCTGAATACACCCGCAGGGATTGTAGGGATGCATGAGCTGTAGTCTGGGTTTAGGGCTTAGGGCTCAGAGTTTACGGGGGCGAGGTGGGGAATATATAGGGAAGCACAATAGGGGTCATTAAGGGGGATACTAGGAGTTTAGACTACGGCTCATATGGATCCGGACTCGCAGTTACAAGGGATGATCCTGAACAACTTCCCTATACCCCAGCTTAGCTGAAAGTAACACTGCGGTGCAGGAAACATTGGCCTCATATGAGGTTTCAAGTTTAGGGTCTGGATTCTAGGGTTTAAGCTTCAAAGCTTGCAGCTTAGGCCTTGAGCCCTAAATCCTAAGCCTTAGGCTTTCCAGTTTAGGGTTTAGGGTTTCGGGTCAGGCTTTGCACAAGAGCCCTTAAACCCACCTGCTTTGATGTTGCCCGTTGAGCCTACTGTAAAACTAACACACCAAATCAGGGTTGTCTCTTTGGTGGATGAAGCCAGAAAGAAAAATGAGTCTTGTAGAAAACGAGCCCCGAAAGATAGGATTGAATTTTATTCTATTTGGGGAGGATAATATCCCAAGCAAAGATATTACTCAGTTGAGGGGCCCTGATTGGTATGGAACCACCATCAGCACGTGCAGCAGCGGGACATCTGGCCAACTCCTTTTGGCAAGCGGCCCTGCCACGCCATGCAAAATTTCTTGTCGACCTACAGCTGTTGCACTCCACAACATGATCGTAGAAGACAATACCTTATATCACTTAGATTCTACGGATGTTAATTGCTCTTTAGGGTTTAGGGTTTAGGGTTTCTGGCTCTTTACCCTAAACCCTGCACCCTAAAACCTAAGCCCCAAACTCTGCATCTAAGGATTAACCTCCCCCAAAACCAACTTGGGAGCCAGCATAGCTCCCCTTACTGTTGCAGGAAATTCAAACTACCATACTGTGGGTATACAGGGTTTAGGGTTTAGGGTTGAGGGCATAGGGTTTGGGGGTTTGGGCTTAAGTTCCCATAATACAAGTATATGGGAAATGATAGGGTTCCTTATGATGGTATAACAGCAAAATACCCCCCCTTGAAGGAGTTGAGACCCTAAACCCTAAACCCTTATCCCTAAACCCTAAACCCTAATCTCCTGCAGCTCATTTGGCGAAGGGACGCCCCGTCAGGTTTCGTGTTTGTTCGGGGTTAGCATAAGCCGAAGGACCATCCCAGGGGCTCCACATTACTACTCTTCTGGGTTGCTGTTGAGGTTTAGGGATGAAGGGTTTAGGGTCTAGGGTTTAAGGGTCTAAGGGTTTAGGGTTTAGAGCTTAGGGCTTAGGGAATACTATGAGAAGGAAGCCCCAATATTTACTATATCCCCATAATATGGTAGCTTAATTAAAGCTCCTTAACAGCAACCCAGTCTTACGCTTACACTTTTACTCTCCTACACTCTTAATTACACCCTTTGCATGCTTGCTCTCTTACACTCTTGCTCTCTTTCCCTGGTACTCTCTTACTCTTTGACTCCTCTTCCTACGCCTTTTCTACATTAAAAGTCATGAGTCATTACGGGCTTCTCCCAGGTTCAAAACACGCAAAAAAGGAACCATAGAGGCTCCCAACACGGACCCGTGGTACCATCGAGGTCATGGCCCACGGCCGCCGCAAAACTGGCTGCTGTGGGGTCGACTCAGGGGTTTGAGGTTTAGGGTTTAGGGCTAGGGCTTTGGTAAAGAAAATTGATACTCTCTACCATTTGGGGATTATGTAGCGACTCCTATAGGCTGCCGTGGGGTCGACTCAGGGTTTGGGGTGAAGGACTTAGGATTTTTGTTTGAAGGACCCATTTCCGTCCGAGGTGGGGTATAGGGATTCTAGGGATGAAGGCTTAGGATTCAGGATTAGGGATTAGAGGGATTAGGGTTGAGGGGGTAAAGGCCTTTTAAACAATGATGTACAAAACAATGATGTACGAAGTAGAATCGAAGAAGTACATGTCGACCGACATGGGAGCTGGTTTTACATGGGTTTGGTTTCGGGATTGTGGGTCTGCGGCCTACTTAACCGAATTGCGGATGGTTCCCGGTCTTGACTTTGCGTGGTAATTCCTAACCTCCCATAATTTCCGGGTATAGATCACATAGGGTCATGTAGGGTTTATAGTCCCCCTTAATAGATAGAATATGGCTTTGGATATATCATAATAAGATCCCCATATACCCTAGGTTCTATCTACTTAATGGGGACTATCTATGTGTATATATAGATATATGTATATCTGTATATTAGTGGCTATAGTTAATGAACATGGGTCCTGGTTAGGGAATGCAATAGGGACTGTACTGAACTACCAAAAGACCCCATGCTCACGTTTGGAAAACCTAGTACTGACAATACCCTACAGGCTATACTATTCCTACCTCGCATGTTACTCAATTTGAATACTCTTGGCAGCATAAATTTCTGACACGAACCCTTCATGCGTCAACACCACCAGTCTCTTGCTTCACACAATTTTGTGTCTGCAGCCATCACTGGTGCTATACGCGCCCATGGGCAACTCCCATGTTCAGCAAAACGTCAGTTGAGATGTCCGGCTTCAGTTGGGGTGTCCTAGACCCAAACCCTAAATATGATTTTCAGAATGTGTCCACAAACATCTTGGATCATGACAGCCGGCACTCTGCCCAGGCATGTCTTAGGCATACTAGCCACTGGAAAGACAAAGTGTGTGTGGTACTAGGGGTCCTGGAAAGCGTTCGAACACAGGTATTTAACCAGGTTTGCACTCATGGTTTAGGGTTTGAGGTTTTGGGTTTAGGGTAAAGCTCCTACTTCTCAGCCAGGGACGCTTGTTTCCTGCCCTAAACCCTAAGCCCTAAACCCCAAATCCCTAAACCCTAACTCCTAAATCCCTAAATTCTAAATCCCTAAGCCGCTAAATCCTGCATCTCTAAACCCTAAACCCTTAATGATAAGATTGCCATAGCAGCCCATTCAACAAGATCACCTGAAACCTTCTGTAGTTGCAGGGTTTAGGGCTTAGGGTGTAGGGATTGAGCTGAGGATTTTAGGCATTTAGGGTTTAGGGTACAAGCATTCAGGGTTGAAGGTTTAGGGCTTAAGGCTTAACCCTAACCCCTAAACCCTAAACCTTACCAATGGTGTTCGACGAGCCGAAGACATCCCAATGCAAGGAGGGTCCTACTAAAGCCAGCGCAGAAGCAGGCCATACCTCAGAAGAAAAGTGTTAGGGCTAAGGGTTCAGGGTTTAGGGTTTAGGCTTCAGGGTTTAGGGTTCAGGGTTCAGGCTTTAGGGTTTAGGGTGTGGGGTTTAGGGCCTACTTTCGCTTCTGGTTAGGAAGGAAGGAATGAGCGCATAGAAGCCAAGATGGAAACTACTCTATTGTTAGGGGTTCTTCGGGACTATTGTCAGGCAGATTCATCCCTCCATTCCTGGCCAATCAGAAGCCGGTGCTGTATAACCAGAAAAATGGTGCTGGTGGGTTAGGGTTTGGTGCTTGCAGTTTAAGAGTAGGAGGACGTCTCTTCCCGAAAATAACATGAATCCCCGCGTGGCCTTTCCTTAAAGAGATAATGGTGTTTGTAGCTTGGCTCCATTTTAGTTTGCTGGCGTTTACAGAAACCCTCGCAAGCCCTAAGCCCCAAACTCTGCAATGTTGAGCCCCAAAAGTAAAATCTCCTGAGAAAGAATAAAATCCTAATGGAAGAGACTCTCACGGAGCCTACTGAAAGCTTGTGTAAAAGCCATTTGCGTGTCTTCAAATGGGTTTCAGTGTTCAAGGCCCCCGTGCAGTCGCTTCCAAGTTATTCCAAGCAATGAGAGCCCCAGATACTTTGTATATTTTCAAGGCCCTTGATCCTAAAAACTTCTAGAAAAAATATGCCCCTCTCAATTACCCCTTTGAACACCCGAAGTGGGAGACCTCGAAACACACCAAGGCCCTGAAAGCCTGAATTCCTAAACGCCCCAAACCCAACACCCCTAGACCCTTCTCTTTACTGGGCTGCGGTTAAGGAACTTAAATTCAATTACCATACTGGGCATCTATATGGTACTTAACATGGTTTCCCCTAAAGTCCGTAACAGGCACCCTAAACCCCAAAGCCTAAGCCCTAAACCCTAAACCTTAAACTCTAAACCCTAAGCCCTTAACCCTAAACCCTAAACCCTAAACCTTAATTTAAGGATCCATACCTTCCACCCTAAATCCCCAACCATGACACCCCGTCAACCTCCACTTGCCAAGAGCGGGCATCCTACCGCCCCTCAAACCAAACCCTTACCCCTAACCCCCCCGACCCCCCCTTGGGGTTTAGGGTTCAGGGGTTAGGGATTTAGGGTTGAGGATTTAGGGTTTTAGGGCTTACGGTTTATGATCTCGGGTTTAGGGTTTAAGGCTGAAGGCTTAGGGTTAATGATAATAAGAGCCCCGTGGCCTGGCTCAATCTTCCGGCTGCGTCTTCTTTCGGCAGGGGGCGCAGCAGAGGAGGCCACGGACCCAATCCTGCTGTCGATGTAGGGGCTAGGGATTAGGGTTGAGGGTTTATAGTCTAAACTCCTTAAAGGGAGTTAGGGGCTACTATGCGAGTCTAGCCTATGGCTCATGTAGGGTTTAGGGCTTAGGGTGATTTAGTATACTGGAATACTGTACTTCCCACGGTACAGGGGTATGTAGGTGTGTTTGTATCTACTGTAGCTTAAGAGCTGCAGGAACAGAACAGGAATTGGACACTCAGTAAATGTTATCTAGGCTTCGAGGTTCAGGGTTTGGGGTGTTAGGTTTTGGGTTTGGGGCCTTGGCTCTCCAGACTTGGGATTTGAAGGGGTTCTAGGTCTCTCTGAAGGCGTCTCTGGGGATGTATGGGGTTTGGAGGGATGGAAAGGAAATGGAAAAGCCTGAATGTTTGCTTAGGGTTCGCTGTCTAGCGTTCAGGCTTTTTAGATGCTAAGGGGGGCATTAAATGGAAAAGAATATGACAAGGAAATGCAAGGTTCTGGGGTTAGGGTTTACGGATTAGGACTTTTCTGGCCTTTGGTTCGCCAGGAATGAAGGAATGGATCCTTACAGTAGTCCCTATATAACCCGTTTTGGTAGTTCCCGTTTTCTTTTTCCACTCCTTCATTCCCAGCTAAAGGCCAGTTTTAGTTTAGCACTTAGAGCATGAAAGGATGGAAAAAGAATGGAACTATGTTTTCTTCGCGATAATATATTGGGACTATCATAAGAATTTCAGTAAACCCCCACATCTCCCGCCCCTGGTCATCGGCCTGCACTTTCTCCCCTCAACCCTAAACCCTAAACCCTCAACCCTAAACCCTAAACCCAAACCCTGGTCGCTGGCCTGCACTTTCTCCCGGTTCTGCGCGAAGGCGATGGCCAAGAGGATGATACCGACACCCTCTAGGCCGATGATGGCAAAGGTAGTGAGGTACTGCCTCATATAGAAGTCATGGCTTTAGGGTTTAGGGTCTGGGGTTTAGGGTTCAGGGTTTAAGGACATGAGCTGTAGTCTAAACTCCTTGAAGGGGAGTTGTATAGGGGACTACTATAGGTGTTATTACTGGTGATACTAGGTGATTAGACAATGCCTCATATGGAGATCATAGGTTCAGAGTTTCTGGTTCTCATCCTTTACTACCCCCTGCAAGAAGGTTCCCTTCAATAGCCTGAATGATCCCTAAATCAAAGTACGCCGAATAAGGGGGTAGTAGGAGGACCTATGCAGAGAGGTGTTTGGGTCTCGGTTTACGGGACAAGCCCTGAATCCCACACCACAACCTCGGAAATTCTGGAAGGTGTAAGGCTTTTGGCTTCAGGAACCCTAAACCCTAAAGAATATTACCATAGGGGTTCTATATATATGTATCTAATATAGGGATTATAGTAGGGAATAAGGGAATATGCTATCATAAGGATTATATAATCTGGGATCAAGAGAGGATAGCAACCCTTGTTTGGGGCGAAGAAGTATCACTGCACTCATGGGTAGAAATCCTTGTGTCCTTGCAGAAAACCCAAAACCCTAAACCCTATTTGGGGCAACGAGTTTTAATTGGCCAGGCACATTGAGCAATCCTGCGGGGGTGGCAAGAACAAAATGCACGGACCCTAACCCAGACCCCCGATTACAAACCCCCGGTTTATTAAGCATGGGTCTACATTAGAACAAGCTTCCCTAAATGACCCCAAGAAACCATCACCCTGGAGGCATCGTGAGGCCCCTTTCACCAACCAAAAGCTGCTGGACCCTAAATAAACCCTAAACCTTGAAACCCTAAAACCCTAAAGCCCTAAGACTCCAAAACCCTAAACAGACAGGGAACCCTGTAGAGCCTCTTCCTTTTGCAGGAGAACTCCCTGAACCCAACAGCCCTGAACCCGTCAGGGTTTTAGGGTTTAGGGCTTAGGGTTTGGGATTTAGGGGTGAGCTTAGGGTTTAGGGTTTAGGGCTTAGGGTTTAGGGTTTAGGGCTTTGGGTTTAGGGTCTATCAGCTTTTGGTTCGTTAAGAGGGGCACGATTGTTGAACCCGCTTGGGGTCTAGGGACAACAGCCCTACCTCGAAAAGCCCACTCCCAGAAGAAGTGACAATCGCTTGGGGCTTCTAACAGTGGATGATGGAATGGGGGGGGTTGGGGTTTAGGGCCAAAAATATTTCAAACTATCATTGATGGAGGCAATCTCGCACCACCCGGACACCCGCGGTCCATACACGAGCTCTCTAATGTCCAGGAGTTAGGGGCCAGCGTTGCAAGTCTTCGTGTAAGGATCCTCTAAAGAAACAATGTCCGATTTGAGGAAACCCTATATCCTGAGCTCTAAAATGAATGCACGCTAAAATAATCCTTCTCTGGCACAAAACAAGGTTCTTGATTTTGTGAAGCCCCGACTTAGGAACACTTAAACTCTGAGCCCTAGACCCCAAACCTTAAATCCTAAACTCTATACAAAACCTGAACCCCAACCCCCAAACCCCAATCCTCAGCCCCCTAAGCCACTAAACCCAAAACGCTGAATTTCCTGTTTCCTTATCAATCCCTTGGTCTCCCGTATATACCCTTGAGAAGGCACGACCCTGTAAATTCCTATCTATCCTCTACAAACCCTTTAAACGGACCCTAAACCCCAAACCCTAAACCCTATAAACCCTTCAAAGGGACCCTAAAACCCTAAACCCGAAACCCTACAAGCCTACAAACCCTATAAACCCTTTAAAGGGACCCTGTACCCTAAACCCTACAAACCCTATAAACCCTAAACCCCAAACCCTAAACCTTCAAACCCTATGAACCCTAAACCCTACAAACCCTATAAACCCTTGAAAGGGACCCTGTACACCTCCCTTCACCCTCATCTGGGTTGCTGTTAAGGAACTTAAATTAAGTTACTATATGGGGAAAACCCTATTATCTACTATATATACCCATTATGGTAACCCTGAACCCTAAACCCTAAACCCTAAACCCTGTATACCCGTTATGGTTACTTATTTTAAGTTCCTTAACAGCAACCCAGCTCATCGCCAAACGGGGTGCACTTCCCGGGAGCCGAAGTTGAGTGCAGCGGAGATCTGGGTTTAGGGCATAAATCGAGTTTAGGGATTTAGGGTTTAGGGTTTAGGGTTTAGGGTTTAAGGTTTAGGGTTTAGGGATTTAGGGTTTAGGGTTTAGGGTTTAGGGTTTCGGGTTTAGGGTGTAGGGTTTGGGCTTTATAGGGGGTTCTATAGGGATAATGGAAAAGAGGATGGAAACTACTATTTAGCGGTTTAGGGTTTAAGGTTTTTTTGGGTTTAGGGTTGAGGGATCAGGGTTCAGGGTTTCAGGTAACTATTTTGGGTTTAAGGTGTAGTATATAGGGGTCATATATCACCAGGGGTATGTAGGGATAATGGAAAAGGAAATGGAAACTGCTACATCATGATTGCGTATATATTGGGATTTGGGGGTTTAGGGTTGAGGGGTCTAAGGTATAGGGATTAGAGGAAGAATTGGGGCTGAGGGTCATGTGGGGTTGAGGGCAATAATGAAGAATCAAGTGGAAAAGAAAATGGAAAATGAAATGGAAACTGGGATTATAGGTTAGTTTGTAGGGAATGTGGTTTCCCAAAATGAAGGTTTAGGGTCATGGAGAAGTAATGGAAAAGGGAAAATGGAAACTACTACATTAGAATAGAGTACATATTTTGGTTTAGATTAGGATTGTGGGTTTAGGGTTTAGGGCTTGGGGTCATGTAAGGATAATGGAAAAGAGAAAATGGAAACCACTACATTATAACAGTGTATATATTGGGATTTAGGGGTTTAGGATTGAGGGATTTAGGGTTTAGTGGTTTTAGGGGTTTAGGGTTTAGGGCTTAGGGTCATGTAGGGATAATGGAAAAGAAGCTGGAAACTACTACATTACATTAGGTATGTATTGGGGTTTGGGGGCTTAGGGTTGGGGGATCTAGGGTTTCGGGGTTTAGGGTTTAGGGGCTTAGGGTTTAGGGTTGAAGCATTTAGGGTTTTGGGCTTAAGGGTTTAGGGGTTTCGGGTCTAGGGCTGTAAGGGGGCTACATAAGACTTAAGGGTCCTAGAGTCGTTTTCAAGGGGTTCTAGGGAATGTGTAAGGCTCTCTCTCTCTCTCTCTACATATATATGTAGGTATAGAGGGGACACGGACGTCTGTAGAAGCTTTGGGGGTTTGGGCTTAGGATTTAGGTTCTCCATACATACATATATATATATATGCATATAGATAGATATAGATGTATTTCTATGGCTTTACAAGGACATCTTGGATGACTGGATGATTTGAAAAAGTACTGCGGAGGAAGGACTACTGTCATCAGCAATCCCAGCCTAAACTGAAGGAGCTTGCTTGCTTCTGGCTACGCCAGGGCAAAGGTCTCTTGCCTCGACAAACTACTGCAAACCATACACCCCATCCAAGGCTTTAGGGCTTTAGGGCTTAGGGTTTAGGGTTTTAGGGATTAAGGTTTAGGGTTTTAGGGTTTAGGGCATTAGGGTTTAGGATTTAGGGTTTTGGGTTTACGGTCCTTCATATACCATGGAACTGACTTCCTCCCTAATGCCCGTTCAGTAGCAGCAACGCCAGCCCCCAAAGACTTTAACGAGATGGTACAACACAAACCCTTCCAAAACCTAGAACCTGGCATCTGAGGGCCTGCACCCTTAACAACAAGGCGCGCTTACGGTGATCGCGCAAGCACCTGTGATATATTGCTAGATACAAGGTTGAAAAAACAGTGTTGCTGGCGAATCCTGACTGCCACTGGAAAGATCTGAGCTTTTGTCAGTCCCATCGATGATCACGTCCTCACTGTCTGATCCTGCAAACAGTTTGATTGGATCTGGAGCGCCAAGATTGATTCCTCCCAAGCAACTGCAGGCAAGTCTGGCCCACAAGCAACGCCAAGATTGATTTCCCACACAGAGCTGCAGTCAAGTCTGGCCCTCTCTCGAACAAAAAGCCGCACCAAGCCCAGTCAAACAAGGTTGAAGGTTAGATCGGGCCCCCACCCACAAATAGTGGATTTAGGGTTTAAGCTTAGGAATGACCACAAGAGATACTTGTAAATATGTATGGGCCCCTACATATTCCTAGTATAACACTTGCCTAATGAAACCTTAAGGGTTTGGGTTTTAGGTCTCCTTAACCCTGGTTTAGGGTTTAAGGCTCGGGTCCAACACCCTCCAATCAGCAAAAAACAGGGACCCCCATGGTGCTAAACCAGATCCTGCTGAAAGACTAAGCCCGCGACCCTTCCATGACTCCAAAAGTACGAACCTTAAACCCTACACATCCCTTGTAGCCTCCATTTTCTTTGCCATCCCTCCACTACAAAACCCAACGGCCCGAACCTTGAACCCCAAAACTTGCACCTTAGAGTCGGCAAGTGATGCCTAATTGGCTAGGCCATTGTTGGAAATCATGCTGTAAACCCTAAAACCCTAACCCCCTCAACCGCGAAACCTGAACCCCACACCCTAAAGTAAGTCTAAACCCCAACCCCAAAGCCAGAAACTGTAAACCTTGAACCCTCAACCCAAAAGCCTTAAACCCTCAACCCCCAACCTGAAACCTTCAACTCTCTCCACCTTACATTACATATCCACATGTATCGCCTATGCATTCCCTAGAGCCCATTATCTAGCCCCTTCAACCCTCTTAAATCCCTTGAACCTTTTTAAACCCCTAAGCCTTACACCCTTATAGCATCCCTATATAACCCTACAATCCCCACATAACCCAATACAACCTCTACAACCGTACATACTCCCTAAATAATCCTATCCACCTAACCCTAGAAAAAACCCTTATGTACCCCTAATCCCGATGTAACCCCTATAAAATCCCCTGATCCAACCATTAACCCTGAACCCTCTACGTCCCATGCGTCCCCCTACTAACCCTATGAAAACCCTTATAATTGACCCCTAAACCCTATACCCCAAGCCCTCAACCCTAAACCCTAAACCCTAAGCCCTAAACCCTAAATCCTAAGTCCTAAACCCTAAATCCTAAACCCTAAACCCTACACCCCAAACCGAAAAATCTAAACCTTAAATCTTACACCCTAAACCCTACACCC
>CAJNIZ010007472.1:0-15838 GCA_905231905.1 Symbiodinium pilosum
TTTAAGGTTCAGGGTTCAGGGGTTCTACCGAGAGTTTAGGGTTTAAGATTTCAAGTTTTCGATTCAGGCTTTCGGATCTGGGCTGTATAGGGTCCGGGGTATGTTCATGACTTTGAATGTTTACGTGGATTTGGGGCCATTGCCTCACCTACTTCTGAGGTCCAGGGGCTTGGGAGTAAAGGGTTTAGGATTTGAGCTATAGTCTGGACTCCTAGTATCCCCCTTAGTAACCCCTATAGTAGTCCCCTATATTATCCCTATATAACCCCCTTTAAGGAGTTTAGATTATAGCTCATTTGGGATTTAGGGTTTACCCGGCTCTCTTAACGCTCGACTCTCCTCTCAAACCCTACTCCCTAGACCCTCAATCTCGAAACCCTTTGTACCCTCAGGGTTTGTACCCTTGGGTTTTGGGTCCGAATATGGCCCTCAATAAGGGTATTTGGGACCCACAACTTAGGGGTAAAAACATTAGGGGTACAAACTTAAAGTCTTTGATAGAACTGGAGTCAGAGGTTCCCCACATAAGTAATGGACTTGGGTTCCTTCTTAGGGAATATGGGGGTTTCCCAAAATTAGGGGTACCTTTTTGAAGGGTCCGTATAAGAAGGATTATAGTATATTGGGGTCGAAACTGGGGTCCCCTATTTAGAGAAATTACCAGAAACTGTCCTATGTCGGCTTTAGAGTTTAGGGTTTATGGGCATGGCTTCCTTGTCAGGGGACTCTATTGGAAACTATACAAAACTACAAGAGGGACCCTTATGTGCACTGTTAAGGGTCCCTTGATAAGACTGATCCTGACACTGGCTCATATGATTCTTGTATACTGTTCTCCTGGGGCTACTTCCTAAACTCTAACAATCCCAAACTCAATAATGGAATTCTCCATCTGATTCTCCATTCTTGGGGATAAGCACCCCAATCCTAAACCCTACACCTTTAAACCCGAAAATCCCGACAAATGCCCCACAAGACCTTTATATTATATACAACTTCGCACAACCCCCAGAAGAAGCCCCCACACTTAACACTAAACCCCCTACCCAAAACCCTCGAAAGCTAAACCTACAATCCCAAAAGCTCCACACCCTAACCAAACCCCAAACTCATAGTCCCTAAACCCGAAACGCTAAACCCCATAGTCCCCAAACCCTAACTTGGACCCTAACCCCAAACCCATAGTCGTAAACCCTAAACCCCATAATCCCTAAACCCTAAACCCTAAACCCTAAACCTCAACCCCATAGTCCCCAGACCATAAACCCCATAATCCCTAAATGCTAAACCTAAACCCCGCAGTCCCTAGTCCCTAGACCCCATGATCCCTAAACCCTAAACCATAAACCTCAAACCCCATAGTCCCTAGACCCTAAACCCCGTAATCCCTAAACCTTAAACCTCAAACCCATAGTCCCTAAACCCTAAACTCCGTAATAGCTAAGCCCTACACCCTAAACCTCAAACCCCATAGTCCCTAAACCGTAAACCCCATAACCCCTAAGTCCTAAATCCCATAATCCCTAAACCCTTAACCTCAAACCCATAGTCCCTAGACCCTAAACCCCATAATCCCTAAACCCTCAACCCCATAGTCCTCAGTACACAAAAAAGAGTAGTGTTTTTTTTGGTTGTTAAACCTAGTAAGATTATATTCCTTATATAAAATACTATACCCCAAAAGGAGGATATAATCTTACTCTATATTGAGTGCCATAGTAATAAAATATTACACAAATAACAACCCCTATATAATCCCAGTTTCCATTTCATTTCCATGTTCTTTTCCATTTGATTCTCCATTATTGCGGCAATATAGGGTACAATGGTATCCCCAAATAAAATACCTAAACCCTAAACCCTCTATATTGGGTACCATAGTATCCCCAAATAAAATACTACTCAAATGAGAAGTCCCAGAAGCTGCTGTGCCGTAGCTCTCTGAGCCAGCTCTTGGCGGACAGACTTCAGAGGGCCCAGCTTGCTCTGCGCCTGGGCTTAGGGCTTTCAGGGTTGAAAGGTCTTCAGGGGTTTAGGGTTCTTAGGGTTTAGGGTTTAGGGGTCCAGGATTTAGGGTTTAGGGTTTTAGGTTTCGGGGTTTAGGGTTCTTAGGGTTTAGGGGTTTAGGGTTCAGGGGTTGAGGATTCCGAAGGCCTAGCTTGCTCTGCGCCGGGACTTTTGGGTTGTCTTAGGGGCTTAATGGGGGTGATTATACAGGCTATGTAGGGATTATATAGGTGTACATCGCGTTCCGCCCAACACTGCAGAATCACATGGAAAAGGCAATGGAACATGCAATGGAAACTGGGCTTATGCAGGGGCTTCCAGGGGGCTAGAGAATCCATGAGTGTTTGGGATTCTAAGGGGTCTGGGTTCGGGATTTAGACATTATCTGGTCTTGGAGTGCAGCAGTAGGTGGAGGGTTGGAATTCTGGAGTAGGGTTTAGGATTAAGAGTTGTGGGACTAAGGTTACAGGCCTGGGGATTCAGGAGCAGGGAAGGGACGGGGACCCCACCAACTGTTTAGGGCTCAGACTTTAGTTAGAATCCCCATTCACGCCTCTATTATAGTACCAAAATTCACTCCACTCCCCATTGGGCACCAGTGAGTTCGGAAAGCAAAAGGCTGGAGGGCTGAGGGTCAAGGGCTTGTGATTTTTATTTTGCAGTTTCACAGGTTTGTGTGAATGTGAAGGACTTCGGGTTTGGGGTGTCTTGCCAGGCTTTAAGGATATGGATTTTGGGATTTAGGGGCTCCCAGGCCTTACTCTGCGGAGACTCTCCTGTTCAGTCTCTCAAAGCCCTAAGCACCAAAAGCGCTGCAAAAAAGAAGGGCGGAAGCATGCAAATGTCAATGGTGTTTCAGCCAGCAACAAGTATATTGAAGATGTAGGAGCCAAAGTCTAAACTCCGAGTATCCTCCTTGACAAGCCCTGTCGTAATCCCCTATATAACGCCCGCTTCAGGAGTTTAATTAGAGTACATATACAATGTCGTACCTCAAGACGTTGTACTTGGATCATCGGAACTCTTAAGAAAAAGGGGAAATAATCGAACATTAGCAAAAATTGATAGAGACAAACCTAAACCCTAAACCCTAAACCCTAAACCCTGAATCTCAAAAGCTCCATGCCAGGATGAGGAATTTCGGAAATCCCCTGCCACAAAGACGAGGTTCCACAGTAACCCACTGAATAATAAGGGTCCCCTTTTTCCTACTATTCAGCTTTAACAAGGAGACCCCCCCCCAAAAAAAAGGGAAAAAGGGTACTACTGGGGTACCTAAACCTGAACCCTAAACCCTGAACCCTAAACCCTAAACCCTAAACCCTGAACCCTAAACCCTGTACCTAGATATTGGGAGTCCTTGGAATAAGTTTTCAGAGGACCTTGCCACTTGCAACTTCTGCTGCATCTTCTGAAGCTCCTGCGGGGGCAACGGACGGGGATACTGTAGGGGCACTGCGGAATACTGAGTTCTATCATTTATATACGCAAAAGAAATCAGAAGGACCAAATATTGAACTACTGGGGAACTAAGCCTCTCAAAACCGACTACAGAAGGATTTATGGATCATACTTCCCCAAAAATTGTATATGTTGAACCCAGGAAGGAGACCATATGAGCTGCAGTCATTATGACCTTATGTGTGGACATGTGTCCTTATGAAGGAATATACTGGGGACTATACAACACTGGCAAAAGGGGCCCTCCGTCTACCCCTCATCATGTAATGTGTCATTCAGGCTTGTGTGCTGCTGCAGATCAAGGTTGTGGGATGATATACTGAGATTTCGACTTTAGTATTCAGCTGCACGTCCCCTTATCATTTGGTGATTCTAAGTAGTAAGACTATGTGTATATATATATATATATGGATAATATTTTGCCATTAGAAATCATCTTCTTCTGGTTATATCTGCTATATCTCCCCCGCAGATTTACGGTTTACAGCCTGATTGAGCTTTCCGTGGCTATAAGAACTATAGTCTAAGCTCCCGGTATCCCCCTTCATGACCCCTATAGCAGTCCCCTATAAGATCCTCTATACAACCAGATAATCCCCTATAGGACCCCCCTTTAAGGAGCTTAGACCCTAAACCCTAAACCCTATATAATCCGCTATATAATCCCCCTTTGAGGAGTTTATACCCTAAACCCTAAACCCTTTATAATCCCCTAGATAACCTCCTTTACGGAGTTTAGGCTATAGCTCGTATAAACGGAGTTTAGGCTGTAGCTCGTATAAACGCAATCCCTATAAACTACCCTATAATCCCAGTTTCCATTTAATTTCCCATGTTCTTTTCCATTTGATCCTCCATTGTTAGGGGATATATCCTATTGCATCCTATTATACCCTATTTAGAAAGGGATAATGCAGAGTTCAACACCTTCCACACTGAAAGAAACGGCTTTGGACTTGTCAACGTGTGTTCAAGGCAGGTGGGCATCGGGAACTTCAAAAAACGCCTTAGGGAGTCCTAGGTTTAGGGTTTGTAGGGTGTAGAGCTTATAGAGTTTAGGGTTTATAGGGTTTGGGGTTCATAGAGTGTGGGGTTTAGGGTTTGGGGCTTACAGGGTTTAGGGTTCAGGGAGCATGCTCCTCCTGATATCTGGGTCCTGATCAGGAGATGGGCTCTTTGTTTTTGAAGTTCAAGCCGCTACAGTTTCATTCTAAAGTGGGCGTGACTTACAATTAAATTCTTGTCTCTAGTTAGGACCCTGTAGTCTCCGATTAATGCCAATACATCCCCGAGGTCCACGTACGGGAGCTTAGCACCATGAAGCAAAGCCCGAAACCGCCATCAGCAGCGGCATACGCACATAGCAATCGTCTTGCCTTGTAAGTATGCTCCAAACGTTACGAACGACAATTTGGGGTGAGGTTGCGTGAGGTCGTTTTAATTTGCCCAGAAGGTTTAGGGCTGGGAGGGGCTTATGAGTTCAAGGTCTAGGGCCTGGGGTTCAGGACTTAGGAGTTAGGACAGGATTTAGGGTCTGGAGCTTTCTAGCAGCTCAGTGACCTCTGCGCAGCTCCTGAGAGGAGTTGTCCCGAACCTTCGGCGACTCGAACCGTCTGATGAAGTTCATCTTGCCCTCAGTTCTATCTGGTAGTTTCCCAAAATAGGGGGACCTCAACATAGACCCCAAAATACCATAATCTTTACCGTGGGGACCCCCAAAACAGTACCCCTAGTTTTGGGAAACCCTAAACCCTATACCCTATATATCCCCTATATAACCCCTTTATAACCCTATAGAATCCCTATATCCCCCTGTAAAGGTACCCCTAATTTTGGGAAACTCCTATCTACCAGGTTCTGGAGCCTAGGGTTTTGGGCACCGTAGTCCTCAGTTCTTCACACAGTAAGACCGACTGTATTAGGGTTTTTTGGGGGGGTTTAGGGTTTAGGGCTTAGGGTTTAGGGCTACACCCCTGACATCCCTCATTCCAAGGCTTGCAAGACAGTAAGTATACTGAAGATCTGCGCAAATGGACACCCCGCCCAGACACTCAGCAAGCAACTCAACACAGATAGGCCAGCCAGAATAACAACCTACTGCGAGTGGCTAAACCCCAAACCCTGAACCCTAAACCCCTATTCCTAAGCCCTTAACCCTAAACCCTTAACGGACCGCAGAGATGCACGATGCCACATGATGTTGAAAAATCTACCATGCCATTGGGGCCAGAGGACTTGATTTGGGGGGTTCCAAGAATTCCCAGGAATCCCATGTTTGGGGATACCGGGACAAGGAGCTGTAGGGGGTCGCTCTCGGGACCCTGAAAATATCTGCGGGATGTGTGGGGGTTGTAAGGATTCCTATTAAGAATTGTAGGTTGTATGCAGGATTTTTAAGAAGCAACCACATTAAACCACATCTGACCAAGTTCTTGGGCAGGGCTGGCTGAACGCTTTGAGCACTTATCACAAAAAGAGGGCTTGGCTAATGCCTCCCAATCCCTGACTTAGTTTTCCAGTCCCCAGGCCCCCCCAAAAAACATCTTTTAGAATGGTGTTTAATGTATCTCAAAAGTTTGAAGTTTGGCTACTGGACTACTGAGCCAAAATGCAGGTCCTATGGCTGTATATGGCTCTGAACCCCATTTCGAAGCGTAGAAATAGATGTGGAGCTTTCTGAAAATCAGGTAAACCCTACACCCGATGTGAGGCGTTCTGAAGATGGCGTACTCTTACAAAAGTCTGGGAATAGATGGGGATCTCAGGGCCTTCCTTAAATTTTTTGCTCTGTCAGAGATATTTCAAGAGAAACTCAGGTGCAATCCCAGCAAAGCCCCAGATGCATCCCAAACCCTTGTGCACAATTCATATCATCACCTCCCCCTGATATTCAAGTTCCCAACCCCTTACATTGAATATTCCGATTGCGGTATATCATATCATTACACTGTGAATCTTTCATATCAAGGGGTGAGGTGTTCTTTTATGAATACAGAGATTTACGCTGCGGGGCCCCCATTTTGTGTAGGTAGGATTCTGAGGGTTTGTGGAGTAGTCTTGTCCCTTCAGAAAGGTGGAAGGGGATTACAACCCCAACCAAGCCGTGAATGGCATCCGAAGGGCGTGAAGGAAGACAGTTGCCTGCAGGCTGGTTCTTAAAGCCTAAACCCTAAGCCCTAAAATCAGGGTTTAGGGTTTAGGCCCTAAGCCTTATAAACCCTAAATCCTATACCCGAAACCCTAAGTCCTAAATCCTAAGCCCTAAGCCAGATACCTGAATGTTCTTGGACTCTAGACCTTCCCCCAGAACGCGGTCTAGTGTCCAGGGTTTAGGGCCTTCATAGTCCTAGGAGACTGGGTGTGAAGCAACTGAGTAGCATTTTTTGGTTTGTCAACCTAGTAAGATAATCTTCCTTATATAAGATACTATACCCAAAAGGAGGAAATAATCTTACTCTGTCTATATTGGGTACCATAGTATCCACAAATCAAATACTACTCAATTGAGGCCTGCAACCCTCACACGCTTCGGGGCTTAGTCAAATGGTTTGCATGTTCAGGGTTCGCTGTAACGAAGTGGGCGAGTACCCAATAGCTGAGTTCTTGGTATTTGGGTATTAGTAGATGTAGTAGAGGTTTTGGGGCAGTGCATGAATGTTATGTATTTGGGCCCTTACCCTATAGGGATCTAAGTATACAAATAATACCTAAATTAGGCCCCAAAGTCTGTAAACATTACCTATATTGGGTTATTGGATCCCTACGCTTAGGTGTAGAGAGGTGCAAACGAACTCTTGGGTCTTTCGGCAAGGCACCTCCCTGGTACCTACTGAGGCGGCTAGGGGTTTCTGGGTTAGGGTGTCCCAAGCTGCAGAGTTGTTTTGGGTTTAGGGTTTAGGTATTAGGGTTCTTAGGTATATTGGGGTTCCCTCATGGAGTTTAGGGGCTTTCCGGCACTGCATGTTTGTGTATGGAGACAGAAGGGGTTTGAGTCTGCAATTCAGGGGTCGCCTCACACAACTGGTACTTTCGGTTTGGCTATCTGGCCCACGACGGTATTGGGACTTAGGGTGTAGGCCTTAATGTTTAGGGCCTTGGCCTCAAGCAAGGGCTGTAGGGAAGACGAGGGCCTTTACCCCAACACCCAATACTTGCTGGAGAATCACATGAAAAATAAACCATGACATGGACAGTGGGATGACATAGGGATCTATAGGGTGAATGTTCGAATCCCTGCAGCACCCTCTGTGCCTTGTACCTCTAGACTCTAGAACCATGCTGGTCCCGTATGCTGAGGTCATGCAGAGATTCAGGTATCAACCACATCTGCGGCAATCAAACCCAACACGTCCCTAAAGTTATCTCTCTGATTCCTACAGTGCCCGCTATACTTAGTAGCCACAGCCCGCCAAATTAGCACCCGAATGGCTACATTTTAAAATATGATGGGGGCCCAACTATGTGGGGCAGCGGATATCAGCGACAGTTATATATGCGTGTGTATGTATATATATATACACATATCAACCACACGCCCTCCAATCACCTTGCAATTCCCGAAAATCTAAGCAATCCATACAAACCCTGGAACCCTGGACCTTAAACTCTGGACACTCCCATCGCTGATCTTCACAACTTGAAGCTCAAAATACTCAAATTCTCGAAGCGTTTGTTTAATGCGAAATCCTGCACCATCCTTAAACCCCTGACTTCCTAGGAATTTCGCTAATTGATGGGGCCCAAGTGGTGCAAGATTCCCTCACTCAACAGAACAACCCCGACCTCTCCCCTCGCTCCCAAAAGCACAATCCTAAACCCTTAACCCTAAAACCTAAACCCTAAAACCCTAAACCCTAAAACCCTAAACCTTCACCGTGTCATAGAGTCACAGGCCTCGCCAGCAACCTTCTCAGCCTCCTTTACCGCCGCTTCAGTCTCTTCGACGCTAGAGGTCACCTGTACTAACCGACAGGCTTAAGGCTTAGGGTTTAGGTTTTAGGTTCTAAGGCATATAGGGAATGTGGTTTAGGAGTTTAGGGTTATTGCCCCAGGAAAGGGGGGAACCAAACGGACAAGAATGGAAAGTGACAGGGACACTGGGTTTCGGCAAAGGTTTTGAGGGAGCAGGGCTTCCAAAAGATTAGAGGCCTCTAGTGGGGAACTCCCATAACCAGAATTCTAATATTTCTGGGTCCCTATTGCGCACCCCTATTTCTGAAAACTCCCATACGGTATCTGATTGATTTCCGGTGTATTTCCGTAAGAAAACGCTTTGGTCTATACTATGTAGGTAGCTGTTCTGGCTAAGCGGGCATGGGATGTTTCATCTTGAGGGATATAAGGTTCAGGACCTATGACCCCTACCTGAACCGAAAGTATATTACATAAAACGATGGCCTTGTTGGCTAGGTTTGGAGGTTTTGGGCTATTATCTTTAACTACTTTTGGGGTTTAGGTAGACCCTAAACCCTGAAGCCTGCACCTAAACGCCAAAGAGGGCTTTGTGGTCATGGGGTTTCAGACTTCACGTTTCCTTGATTCAGGAGATCTCGAAGAATCCCTACAGGTCAAATGACCTAACCATTTAGGGTGTAGGGCTTAGGAATTACTTGTGATCACGCTGTTCCCAAACAGAAACAATCCTTCGAATTCAAGCCATACCCCAAATATGATCCCTAGATAGCCCCTCTATAAATATATGAATATATTTGACTACTAACCCCAAGTAAAGTATTGAAGTTTGTCGAAACTGCTTCTGATCGTGCTCCTCGCAGAAAGTAAGGAGCGTACAGGCTTCCATGTTCTATGTGATTTCCGCACGCATTTGGACTAAAGGGGCAACAGGAAGTGGCACATAAGAAGCAGGGACACCCTCAACAAAACAACCCTCTTGAACATGCTAAATCCTGAACCCTACAACCAACACACGTGAACCACTCAGAAATCTAAATATGCCTTCATGAACGAAGACTCCTTGCATCCTAGCTAAGGGTCCAAGTACCTCGTAATCATATACCTACCCCAAAACCTGTGCAAGGAATTACAAGCACCAACCCCCCAGGTACCAAGTGATTGGGCACAGGGACCTAAACCTCCCTACATCTCCCTATTAATCCCTTTAAAGGGACCGAATTATTACATGTGCTCTTAGGGCTGAAAGCCTCTCCCTCAATTAAGGTTCTGTGGGCTCTCAGGGTTTAGGGTCTAGGGTTTAGGATTTAGGGTCGAGGATTTAGGGTTTAGGGTTTAGGGCTCTGCCCTACGCCCTTGAACTCCATCCCGACCCGGCTTAGGGATTAGGGTTCAGGGTTTTGCCCCCAAAGCTGAATCGCACACCCGCAGGCAAAAACCCTTTACTTACTGGTGGTAAGTAGGGAGTGAGGAAAGAAAATCTCTACATAATCCCTACCCCTATACAAACCCTAAATACCCCTAAATACCCCTTATATACTCTTTTCCCTTATTCCCTTCTAAGCCCTGAAGCCTATCCTTGAATTCACCGGCTGCCTCGTTGGGACTTTCTCCGGCTGCTGCGATCCCCTCGTGCGTCGCAATGGCCTTGTCTTTGGCTTTCAGTTTCGAGCTGAGGGTTTGATGTGTGCACCCCAATGCGAACACCACCTCCTCGGAGTGCTGGTCCTCTGTTTACAAGTTTCGTGGTTAAGGCTTGAGGGCTTTGCATTCAGAGTGTAAGCTCCAGTCATGAGAAGGTCTACCACGCTGCTTTGGTGAGACCCCCATGGCATCTCCCCGCCACGTTGGGACAATTATCCCTTACATCTTAGCGCGCGTTGGGATGTCCTTCAAAGCGCAGATTTCTCTACAACTTCCCTCAAGTTGATGGTCTTATGTCGAGGGTCTTGCATCTTGGGAACACGGTTTAAGGTTTAGGGTTTTGGGTGTAGAGACCCTAAATCCTAAACCCGACACACACCTAGCGTTGGTTGAGGGTTCAGGGAGGTTTCAGAAACACTTCTTCTTTGAGACATCGCTGCATGAGGCAACAGACCAGTGTCTGTACCCAGGCCTTCAAAATGACCTATACACGCGTTTTAGGGTTAGGGGTCAGGGCTTAAGCGTTTATACCCTAAACCCCAAACCCTAAACCCTAGAGCCGCCCCTTGACTTAATGAGCTTAAAAGGGGCACCATGGCGGCCTTCCCTGCATCTCATGTGCCTCTGCTCGATCTTTCATATGAGTTTGTTTAGGGGCAACTTTTTGAGGCTCCCCATAATAAGGAATAGAATATCTGCGCGTCTATATTGGGACCCCTAGTATTGGGAAACTACCATATAACCTGCAGGAAATCCTGTGCTATTTGGAGCAATATAACTGGGGAACTATCAATTTCAGAAAGAACGCCCTGCAACTCTCTCCATTGCGCCCAAAGCGCCAACCCTCAACCCTAAACCCCAAACCCTAAACCCTAAACCCTAAGCCCTGTACCCCAAAACCCTAAGCCCTAAACCCACCCTAAACACGTGATCCATCCTGAGCCCCCCTAAACCCTAAACCTTCTTCCAGCCTAAGCTCCCAAGCCCTACGCCTAGACATGAGGAGGACCCCCCACCCTGTAATAGTGGTATAATAGGAATATAAGAGGACCCCTACTATAATCCTTACTATCCCTTATAGCCACTATTACAGGGTGGGGGTCCTCCTAACCTAGACACCCTAAACGTTCCATTGCAAGCCTTCCAACTTCCAACCCAACACTCAAAGCCTCCCCAACCCCGAAACCCCCCACCCTAAACCCTAAACCCTAAAACCCAAATCCCCTGAGTTAGGGTTTAGGGTTTAGGGTTTAGGGTTAAACACCAAAAGTATGTAGAATGATAGCACTTTGTGCTGTTGCTTTTGTATTTACCGCTATTGTTTAACCTACTTTTGGTGTTTAGGTAAACCCCATACGTGTTATACTATGGTAGTTTCCATGTTCTTTTCCATTATCCCTATGTAACCCTATATAACCCTGTTATACTATGGTAGTTTCCATTTTCTTTTCCATTATCCCTATATAAACCCTAAACGGTCGACTCCAGGTCATCGCAAGGCACTGGCCTTTTCAATGGCTTCCTCGGCGGCGGTGCACTTCTGCGCAACTTCCGGCACCAGGTCCTAGCAAGCCAACCGCTCAGTTCAGGATTTAGCGTCGCCCGTTTAGGATTTAGGGTTTAAGGTTGAGGGTGGGTTTGGGATTGAGGGTTTAGGACTTTCAGTGGTGGGCTCTTGGGGCTAAGGGATGAGGGTTTGGGGCATTAATAGGGTTTGAAGTGTTGGCCTTGGGTTCAGGGTGTTGCTTGTGAGGACGACAACTTTTTGGGGAAAATTACAAGTGTAGAGTTACCAGGCTACCAGACGGGTCCCCTTTACATGAGGGTTAGAGAACGCGGTTTAGGGTTTAGCGCTTAGGGTTTAGGAGGTATATAAGGAGGATGATGTGAGGCTTACATGGCCCATGGTCTATCAATATTATCTCCTGGGTTGGACGCTGGATACATGCACTCACCAATACTCCCAAGGAATCGCACGCGCACTTACCAAAGACCCACAATACACTTGCTTCAGCCAAGAAAGTCCAAATCCTACACTGCTATGTCTCACACCATAAAACCCAACATTCAAACGCCAAGACCCTAAACCCCCAGACCCTGAACTCAAAGACGTCGACCACCACTGACCCTACACCGCAGGCCCAAAGGTAGGAAAACCACGCTGAACAGCAATGGAACATCAAACGGAGCTTGGAATTTTATAAAGGGGTTGTATAGGATAATGAGCAGAATTTGGTAACACCGAACCCCAACATCAGGACCTTAAAGCTATGATATGGCGCTTTTTTTGAGGTCCTTATCAGAGTGGCTGAAACCCTCTTTCCTACCAAATCACGTGACCCCTATGGGAGAAACAGTGTCCACTTCATCTTCCATGTTCTTTTCCGCTTGGTTTGATTCCCCATTAGGCAGAGAATCATTTTAAACCCTAACCCCCCCAGACCCTAAACCCTAAACCCTCAGCCCTGAACCCTAAACCCTAAATCCTAGACCCTGAACCCTAAATCCTAAATCTTCACCCACACTCCCCAGGGCCTCGAAAAGTTTCGTCTCCCGCAGCTCAGCCTCTGCAAGCTTCGCTTGCGATTCGGCCTGGAGCTCTGGGAGGGTTTGGGGTTTAAGGTTTAGGGTTTAGGGTTAGGGGTTTAGGGGTTTGGAGTTTAGGGTTTAGGGTTGAGTTTAGGGTCTAAGTTTTAGGGATTTGGTGGGTAGCAAGACAGGGATTGTGTGGGTGGTTGTCAAAATTATGGTCCCCTTTTGGGTACCCTACGTATCGGGCGCCGTATTATAATAGGGATCCAAAAAGGGATCATAATTTTGACATCCATCCATGTGACCTTTGATAATGGTAAAATTTAAATGGAAAAGAACATGCAAAAAGAAATGGAAACTGGGAGTATATAGGGGATTATAGGGGTTATTGTCTAAACTCCTAGTATCTCCCCTAATACTCCATTTATACTCCCCTATATAATCCCCTATAAAACCACCTTTAAGGAGTTTGGACTCTAGCTTATGTAGGGTTTGGGGTAAGAGGGCTTCGTCTTTCGGAGTTTAGGGGCTTAGGATGGCTTAGGAGTTTGGGCTTCGCGTTTATGAGAGTAGGGTTCGGGGTGTAGGGGACATGGGTATTAGAGTATGAAGCAGGCCCTATAGACCCTAACCCCAAAGCCCTAAACCCTAAACCCTAAATCGTGTTTCCTGAGCCCTAAAATTTCAGTCCCGAGCTCTACACCATAAACCAAACACATGAGCTACAGTCTGAACTCCTTCAAGCGGGTATATAAGGGATTATATAGGGGAGTGCTAGAGGGGTGATGCTGGGGTCATGCCAGACCCGTAAGCCCCGAAAGGGCTACGCTTCCCTAAGCTGTTTGGGAAGTTTAAGGTTTGGGGTTTAGGATTTAGGCTTTAGGGTTTACAGTTTAGGATTCAAGATTTAAGGTTTCGAGTCTAGGGTTTTAGCCCAGGCATAACGGAGAAGCCAATGGAAAACTGCAACGTGAAATATAAGCTGGGCCTCCTCATAGGCCTTACACCCCCCTAAACCCTACCCCTGAGGTAGAGGGCTTCTGGGGCTTAGTGCTTCGAGTCTGGGGAAATCAAAAGTTCTCCAGTTTGGAGCTCCAAAAAACACCCTTAAGTAACCCCAGACCCGAAGCCCAACACCCCAATCCTTAGGGTCTAGGGTTAAGGGATTTCAGCAGTCCGGCCTGCATGCGGGACTGGCGGAACTTGTTCGTTAGCTGCGTCGCTTGCTGCTGCGTCATCCTGACAGGAATGAGGTTCGTCTACCCTACACCCAATAAGGCTTTATTTTTAAGCTTTGGAGGAAAGGGCTTAGGACGTAGGTCTTCGAATTTTGCTCTCAAGGTGTCGGAACCAGGGTTGCACATGCTGCCACAAAGGAACCCTACATGGACTATGTTCTGCTCAAAAAGGGCTGCAAAGGGTTCCATGATAGAGGGGCGGGGCAGACTCTTTGCAAGCTCCTTCTTTTCGGTCACTCCATCCGTCTCATTTTGCATGTCGGGAAGCGACAAAAGTGAATTCCTCAGCGCCTGGGTAGGCGCGTTTAGAGTAATCAGTGTGCTTTGTGGCCGCTCTTGTGCTCTTGTTGAACTTATGCCCTTCCTTTGGAAGTTCTGCGTCTGCTCTGCTTGTCTGCTCTGCTAGGTAATGTCACCACTGTCATCAAAATTCCTGATGTCTACTGTTCCTGCCAAAGCCTAAAGCCTACAAATGCTGCTATGGCCTCTCTGCTGTCTGTAGCAGTACTGTTAAGTCCACTTCACTACTTCAGTTAAGGTTGGGGCAAACCCTCCCTGACCCTACAGAGTTTGAGGATTTGGGCGGCTTATTGTGCCAAATTACCTATGGCCTGAGCCCAAACCCGTCAACCCCCATCCCCAACCCCATCCCTACCCTAAACTAAATATCCTTAACCCCAAAACGCTCTGCCCTAAACGCTACCCGGAGCCCCACACCCGGCAGCCAGTCTCCCGACCCCAAAAAATTAGGGTTTAGGGTTTAGGAAATAAAAAATGAAGTAGTTTCCATTTTTTCATTTTCCATTTTCCCAATATAACCCTAATACAACCCAATTATAATCCTGATATCCCTAAGATCCCTGCCTCAGCCCTTAAACCCTAAACCCTAAGATCCCAACCTCAGCTGGTTGGCGAGCTGGTGGAAGGTCCGCGCCACGTCGCCCGGCTGGCCCTTCCCGCCCTCCTGCAGCTTTCGCTGCACCTAGCGTCGAGGAGAAGTTACGGGTTAACGGTTTAGGGTTTCTGGGATTTTGTGAAAACTTTTGTGGCACTTGCAGGGTTGTTTAGGGTTTAATGATTTGTGGTTTTGACTTCTGGGATTTCTGAACCCCAGCTGACAGAGGGTTCAGGGTTAAGGGTCTATAGACACCACCCACTGACATTCTGGAGGGGGAAAGCTGCTTCACTCATCTGGAAAGCTCTCATTACAAGACTGTTAAGTGGATGGAGTTGGCAACCAGATTTTCAGATGCACTGCGACCTAGAAAGGCGGGTAAACTGCAATCTGCCCTTTGTTGGAGAATTGAGAGAAACTTTTGTTTGAAGGTGGTTTGAAGGCTCATGTGTAACCCTAACTTGATTTATGTTGAGGCATCTTGTAAAAGACAATTGTCAGAACATGTTGGACTCAGGTATACATAAATGTGTAGAATGACAACCAACAACAACCCCTTATGAATCTGTAGCCCCCTAAACCCTAAACCCTACGCTGCCTTTATGTGCAGAGTGCAGGGCAGAGGGGTCTTTGTTAGATCGATCCGTACTTGATATGGATTTCACGGTAACCCCAACGCCAAACCACGACTTAGGATCCTGTGACTATCACATGAGCCATAAACCAAACTCCTTAGAAGGGATTACATGAGGGATTATATAGGGGACTAGTACAGGGCTTATTAAGGGCGATGATAGAAGTTTAGACTATGGCTCGTATGATTCTAAAAGAATCTAAAGGTGGGGGCTTTGGGGCTTGCAAGCAAGACGCAGGAGCCCCACCAACCCCAAACCCAACACCGTGAACCCTGAAACCCTGGATTAGGGTTTAGGGTTTAACCCTAAACCCTGAACATTAAATCCTGAATCCTGAACCCTAAACCCTGAACCCTAAACCCTGCACCTTATAAAAGGACTACATAAGCTATACTCGAAACTCCTAGTATCCCCCTTAATAACCCCTATCGTAGTCCCCTACATAATCCCCTATATAACCCCCCTTTAAGGAGTTTAGACCCTAAACCCTAAACCCCAAATAGTAGTTTCCGTTT
>CAJNIZ010007474.1:645-15835 GCA_905231905.1 Symbiodinium pilosum
CTTGCTGCGTCTGAAAGAAAAGTTTCTTATCTTGTGTTGTGCTGCCACTTGGGCTCCAAGGGCAAAGACTTCCACAATAGCTGCAGCTTCATGCTTAAAACTTTTTTACCCACCCACCCACTCCTGGGTGACGCGTGCTTGCGCTTTTTGCTTCACAGTTACGCTGTTGCTTCAACTCTTACGCTGTTGCTTCCTCCTTTCATCATACAATGATGGGTATACTGTGATCCATACTTTAGTGCTTCGCTTTTGCTTTGCTTCAAACCCTCTTGGTTTCCAAATGGGAATCCTGAGGGAACAGATCCCAGTTTCTCGCCAAGACAAAAAGAAGGAGAGCTTGCATTCCTCTGTGCTGTAGCTGTGGAAGTCCAACACTAGGTAATGAACATGAAACATTCCCCCCGGAAAGTCCAGGGACAACACGTGTCTCTACAGACGTGAAGAAACTCTCACAGAAGCTTTAGCTCGTGTCCCAAAGCACCATAGCCATAGATGTTCCTGCTAGTTGGCAACAGATAAGGCTGGAGCAATATCCAGTCTGAGTGCCTCGTTCCGAAAAGAACCTGACAGGGCACCTTGCGCAAGAGTACTTCTCACAGGGTGGGCTGAGCGGGTCAATTTTTTGTAAGGCATTTGCCTTGCTACTGCTCCAGGTCTTGCCTGGTTCTTTGCCTTTATCAAAGGCTTTCCAAGAATCACACTCAAACATCCTGCAACATGTTGACTTGTACTGTTCATGGACTAGCTAACATGGACATGACTGACGTGCTCATGCGCAGGTCAAACTTGACACATCGTCTGCGAAATCACTTTCAGGCTTTGGAAGCATCACTAAAATCAAATTCTTCGATTTCCTCACACGTGGCATCGTCCTGGTCAGAGATCTGAGGGCTTTGCTTTGCGAGGGCCGCCTGTTACGCCCCGCAGCGGACTGCCAAGCAGGCGCCTGCGTCTACGCTTTGTCACTCGCGCTGGACGAAAACAGAAAACTACGGAGGAGGTACTAACCTTCACTCAGTAATGGCCAAGAGCCTAGACTGGGGAACGTGCTGTACAGTGTTTCTGAAGTGTGAATAAAACTAGCCCCAGCTGTTCACTCAGAGAGGTTATACTTCATCCGCTTTAAAGAGGATACCTCATCTTGACCTGGTCAGTCCCATTTGACACGAAGCAACGTGCGCGAATTCCGACTGGCGTTGGCATGTTCTCGTTGTTGCAGGGGTCTGGCTGCCACGTTGTCATCTGTTAGATGTGTCCCCGAGGCCCGAGCCTGTAATAAGACAGGCTTGATGATGCCCAGTGCGCGGTGTATCTCCTCTATGAATGGCGATGGCAGCGATGCTATATCTAACATTGTTTACTTGCAGGTCATGATTGTTGACGTAGACTGGGATGTTCACCTCTCCACCTGATTGGTTGGAAATCGTGGAAATTTTGGAGAAGGTTGGCTGGGCCAATTTTAACATCATTAGAGAAAATGGTGTCAAATACCAGCGCATTTCTTGGTATCTTGCTGTTGGCGCAGAAATCTCCGTATGAAAAGATGGAAATTACCAAACTGCCACCATTCCCGCAGAACTAACCAGTGCACCCAAGTATGTGTTGTTCTTGAAGCACGAAGCTAATGAGGATTTCGGTGGAAACCAAACGAATCAGTGTTGTATTTTTCGCTAACGCACTTTCGCACTTGTGTTGTAATGATAATCATCTCTTCTATTGAGGAAACTCAAGGAATAAATGATCAACCAGCTGCTGAAAAACAGGAGCACGATGTATTTGGAACTTGCGTATAAAATACCAATTCTGGAACAACGCACAACCAAAATATGTGTAGGACTTAAATGGAAGCCATGGTCCTAACGACATGTTAATTGAAGTGTTGTAGCCTGCTGTATATATAGAGACTTCACAAAACCCATAGGTGCTGCAAATTTCGGGGAGACCGCTAATTGGAAATGAGATTCCGTTGGACCTTTCATTTGGCTCCGAATACCCACGTAACACCGAAAACAACACAAATGGAGGGCGTCATTTATATGGTTAAAAACAACCGCCTTGATAAGATCGAGCCTTCATGCAAAGAACTTCACGTAAGCACATGAATTAGGCTAATTTTGCACACAAAACGGACCAAATCAGAACTAATGGGTTTTGGCAAAACAAGAACATAGCTTGATCGATATCCGTGTCCTACAGTTGAGAAATATGCAGGACATGGACAATCATGTCGCCCATGACGGCTAACAGAATCTGTGGGATTTGCGTCCTAAGCAATTCAAACAACCCTGGAACCCATGCAGATAATAGAAGGGACTGAGCAAATATATACTTTTACATATACATATATATATCCATATGGTCACCCCCTTTTGATCCACACGATTCCTTTCCACTATTACGAGTAGTTTTCATTAGATCTTTTCCCTGAGATTTCAATGTGGCGAAGACACCGAGAATACCGGCGTTTGCTGCATTTGCAAGAAGATGTCTAGGTGTTGTCAACATTTCTTGTGATTTCCTTTTTTTTCTTTAAAACCCAGTTTGCAATACCCAAGTCTTGATTACCGCACACCGCTATTGCATGCGTTGGAGAAAGCAAAATGCGTTGGATAGTTCGTGAATTTTAACATGGACAGCCCTAAAGTGCTGAATTTTGACGGTGTTTCGGCGAAAGGCAACGAGTCCTGGATTCCTGGCTGGATTCCTGGCTTTGGAGCTGGTTCCGGTCCATATAAACCCCTTCGTCAAATTAACTAACATTAATACGGAAGTCCTGGAATCCAGCATTCTTCATTTTTCTGGTTCCGGTCTTGGATTTGAACTAGAGCTAGCACGGCAATCTTGGATTCTGCATTTTGGAGTTGGTTCCGGTCCGTATGAATTCTGTAAGTATTCAAAAGTGTTCCAAAGATCCTGGAGTCGTTGTTGGGTTGTTACATTTATAGGGACAGTGCGACATTTTTGTTCCTTGAGATTGCAAAATTAGCACGGACGAATTTGTAAAGACAGTATACCTTTTTTTTCGATAGTACACAAATGCTGTGCAGCCACCAACTTTTCTTGTGTTGAAGGTTGCACCGCCAAGTTTTTTCAGCAACCGTTTAGGGGAAATAGGTTTTTCTTGTTTTTAAAGGACACTGTAACCCATTGTTGGTTCCAGCCCAAAGAATTGAGGACCATACAGCGCTTGTGTTTGTTTGTGAGATTTACGATTGTGCTGAGGTGCTGTATTTTTGTCCAGAGACCAAATTTTTTAGGGACACTGCAACACTTTTGCCTTCAGGTTTTTGTAGATGTCGCAACATGTTATAGGTCGCAGGGCCAAAATTTGAGGGACAGTGCAGCGTTTTTGCTCTTTGCCTAAATCTTGGCTTTGCAAAGACCAAATCCTAAAGACAGTACAACGCTTTTGCTTGCTGGAGTGCAACAATTCTGTAGAGTCCTTAAAAAGCTAGATTTTAGGGACAGTATAACACGTTTCTTTCCGGGATTGCAAAAAACGCCTTGCGGGCCTTAAATTTTTCGTTGTGCAAAAGCCAAATTTTCGGGACAATACGGCACGTTGCTCTTTGAGATTGCAAAAATGCTTGTCTTTAGATATATCTCATGAAGGATAAAGTTGATCCAGAAATCCTGGATTCTTGGACACGTGATTTTGGAGTTGCCTCCAGTCCATATGCAACCCTATTCAATTTGCTTAAAACACATACAGCACTTCTGGTTATGGTCCATGTTAATATTTTGCTCAGTTTAACCAACGCGAATCAAGAAACCCTGGAATCCAGGAGTCCTCATTTTGGAGCTGGTTCAGGTCCATACAAGTCCATTTTGCGATTTATTCACAAGTATTCTGGAAAGCTTGGATTCCTCATTTTGGAGCTTGTTCCGGTCAATAACATTCCCGTATGACATGTAATTAAAACCAATCCTTGTTTTGGTTCGAATTAACCAGGACCGCAATTTCGGGTAGAGGGCAAAACACCCTCATGTGGATTGTTGAGGGAGGGCAGGCGCAGCGTGTTTTTTTCGGTAATGTTGGGCAGCTGTTGCAACAAATTTGATTAGAACTGGCGCTTGCTGGCAAATGCATTTTTTAGATATTATGTCTGGGGGATGGCGCGCACTTGACACACCGAACTGGTCGTGGCAAGGGCATTTGTTCTGTGAGTGCTAAGGCGATTGCGAGACACCCCAAGCACAAGTGCATAATTTCGTTTTGCAGCAGGATTGGGAACCACTGAGGCGCTTGACGGTGTTCTGGTGGACGGTGGTGGTTTGCCGCGAGCCCCCTGTCCATGACAGTTTGAGTGGACATCACGCTAGTGGTTGAGCGGTGCATATTACGGTTGATGCATGTTGCTGGCGTTATTTGCTGCCATTCCCGTGTATTTTGCATGCTTTTCGAAGTTCTTCGCGCGTCAATGCTGGCACTTATTGAGGTGCCGCCAAGAAGCTTTGTGTGGCATATCGCCGCGTGATGAACTGCAATTTTTCAAAAAACCGAAGTTTGGGCGTGCGCGTGCATTATGTTCACGATTTCTATTTCGATTCAATGATTTGAATGAGAGGAGTGTGAAGGCGTGTATGTCCCATTTGATACGTTGGGTGCAAGAAGCTGTTTTGATTATTTTCTTTTTTCCCCACCCGTGGTGTGGGGTTTTTAGATATTAAAGTCAGCTATTAGTCCTCGCCCGCTGAGACTGCCTGTTTCTGGAGTGCCCAACGCCCACAATACCGTGACACTCTCTGGAATGCCCGACCCCGCATACTACCGTGAGACTCTCTGGAATGCCCAATCCCAGAGACTACCGTGAGACGCCCTGGAGTGCCCAACCCAGACACTACCGTGAGACTCCCTGGAGGGCCCAACCCCAGAGACTACCGTGAGATTCTCTGGAGTGTCCAACCCACAAACTACCGTGAGACTCCCTGGAGTGCCCAACCCAGAGACTACCGTGAGACTCCCTGGAGTGCCACCCCGCAAATGCATTATCTGTAGGGTGAAGATGTTCGAAGTAAAAAACCCTTCTCGATTGGTATGCACGTCGGGCCCAATTGCTATTTTGGCCGACGTTGCCAAACCTCATACCTGTTGCTGCGGCGTTTCGTTTGTTGCCATAAAAGCGCACAGGACCGCTCACAATTACAAGCGCTGCAGTGATGTTCAACGTTGTCGTCCGTGCCGATGCCATTTGCTTATGGCTGTGAATTGTGTCTGCAACGTTAAGCCAAAATGCGGAAAATTGGCGGACATTACGAGGCAAACAAGATAAACGGCAGACCGTGGCGACAAAGCCGAAACTGAGAGTGGGGGAACGCATCCGTCGAATTTGTCAGATGATGTCACGAGTGATTCATCAAATCCGCATCCCCATTCATTGATTGATCCTTGAACGTGTTGTGTGTATGGGTGGCAGCATGGTGGACCCTCCCTGCTGGCCTGCGGCAGCACGGGGTCACCACGCTTTTTGTGTTTTTGGCATTTGTGTTAGCCGAAAAGTTGGCGCAAAAGGCTTTTAAAAACCAAGCAACGACTGTCATGACATGACGGATCGGAGCGGCCAAAACAAGCAACCGGGCCAAATCACGTTGTGACATATGTTCGAATTTCAGGCAGTTTTTTTGCCAACAGGAAACGAACTTGCCCATCCGCAACCAGTTCAGCCTCTGATTTGGTTTCGCCAAGGTGCACTCATCCGGGCTTGTGCCACATCGAGACGTTGTTCCGGATAGGTTGTTTTGTGAGGTTTCGTTTGGTTGGGGATGATGCCGCCGGAGTGCCCAACTGGTACGCTGTAGGGGAGTTGTACATTCAATATGACGTTGTGCCAGCACAAACCGTTTGCCCAACAAAGTTTTCAGGCGACGATTTCAAGGACAGCCGTCCTGTGAGCCTCGTTGTTTGCAGCCCCAGCTGCTTTGTGCACCATCGGCCCCATCAGGAACTCGAAGCCAGAGCAAATGGGGCGACGCTGTGCTTACAAGCCGCTGCCCCCAGACAATCACTCGACCGCGAAGACGGGGAATGGCGGCCTATGTGGAGCAATCTCGCGGGCGCTGCTGCTGTCGCAGGCTGGGCCACACGCAGCGCGCATCTTGACGGTGTTCCCAACATCGCCCAAACTCGCCGTCCCTCCGGACATGTCAGGGTCGTCCTCCTGTCCCTGTTGGTCCGCGCACATGCGCTTGCCGGGGGCACCTCCATCCACGCGCCGGTGAGCCGCACGTCGGCGCCCGGGAGGGCCCTCGACGGAGCAACCCGCCGTAACAGACGCCACACGTTCCCCGAGCTCGTGCGCGCCCGGCGCCTCCGCTTGGTGGCCTGTTTTGCGGTTGCTGGCATGGCAGCGCGAAAGCGCAGTGCCGGCCGCGACGCGGCCTGCAGCGCAGTCGGCCTAGGTCGCTTGATGGTCCGGCCTGCTGGCCTTTGCAGCCTCGCTGCTCAAGCTCCTTTTGGTCGGAGGGTGAGTGTAGTGTGGGAGGGAGGACTCCAAACCTCAGCGATGTACTTGCGGAGGACCGCTGGCGGTCCCGCGTCCCCGCCAGCCGGCTGGGGCCCCGCTCGCATCTCCTTGCGCGTGGACCGCGAAAAACTGGTTGCAAAACGGTCCGTTTTTTTAGGTACCAAAATAGCATGCAACACATTTTCGCAATTCATCATCACATCGTGTTGCCGGTCGTCCTTGTTTGCGATGACGTTTTTGTGTGAAATTATGTCCGCAATTCTCTGTTGGAACTGGTTTGATGGCGTGAATGTGCCATCCACTCTGGCTGGCAAAGGTTGATGCCAACGAAAATTTGCGATGGCGCAACTGTTGTGTCCCGCTGGCAATCGGATGTTGGCTCATCGCATATAAAATCCGAGCATTGATTCTCCTCATGGTCCCATTTTTCATTGTCAAAACGCCTCTACGCAACAATGAATCGGACCATACCACGCTGAACAACGTCAAAATCTGCGAGCTGCTTTTCGGATAACGGCAGGGCTGACAATCCATACGTCACGACAGGGGAAACCACCGCCTGGAAAAGCCGCCAACTGTTCTTGAAGGAGACATGTCTATTCAGTAATGTGACGTGAGCTCATTGGTTGTCAGAATTTTGGTCCTCTTGGGATTCAACTGTAATCCAATTTTGCGCGACTCTTGAAACAAGTTTCCAGGATGTACACCAACTCGGACTCCGCTTTGCTGTGCGGCATTACGTCATTTGCAAAACGAATGTTCGTCAACCGTTCAACGTGACCCATGTGAATCCCACCAATAGCCAAACGATTTCTTCATGATCACACAACTTCCTCAAACCCAGCGTTGAAAAGCAGTGGACTCAAAATGTCCCCTTGCTTGACCCTTCGCAATATCTGAAACTTTCGATTGCCATTAACCGAGCATATACATTGTTTCAACACCTGTGCATATGATTGTGGCACCCCTTGCCTGGCAGGTGCAGTGAAAAGCGCCTTGTGTTCGATGCGGTCAAAGACTTTTTTTTTGATCCAAACTTGCAATCCATAAATCACAGTTCCATTCAGTTGATTTTGAACCAGCGAGGTGTCACCAGGTTTTGGGAGCATGGTAAACATGGTGTGGTGCCAGGTTGGATGCCATTCCTCCTTCGCCAACATTTTGTTGTAAATGCCCAGCAAACATTGGTGTAATTGCGCGTCTGCGTATCCTGCGTAAGAAATCATTTCCATATCGAAACAATTAGGTTCAGCGGATTTACCTTGCCGGAGGTGCTGCAGGGCCAATTGCAGTTCAGGAGACTGAAAAACCGGAACACAGTCGTCAAACGGCGGCAGGCATGCAGGAAACAGTGCGTCATGGATGTTTGGTTTCGCAAAGGTTTGCAATTTCACCATGGGAAAGTTGCTCACTTGTGGATTGTTGACGTCTCATCCTTTCGTCATTTGGCCGACCCAGGTCGTGAAATTCAGAAATAGTCTCATGGAACTTGGCGTTTAGAACATTAGCACTAGTAACCATGGGCAGCCAGTCCCACCCAATGTGACGGCCAGCTGTGGTTTGGTGCCGACCAATGGACACAATCTTGCAGGTGCAAAAGGGCGCGCGAAAAGAAACCAAAAAACACAAAACGGTAACTTTCATGATGGGGCCGTGTTGCTAACGACTTCGGCGTTAAGTAGTTGGTGTGAATATGATTCGTTGAATCACCCTTGAAACAGCAACGGTACAAGTCGAACTACAGTCGCAACGCTTAAACTGTGGTAGCGCAATGACCGAAATGCTGAAAGCAAACATGATATCACAGTGGAAATAAAAAAACCTGCGTCCACAAGCCTGCCGCGCTGCGTGACAATTAGGGACGACACCCCCCAGAAGCTTCTTCGCTGCCTGGCTCAAAACGCATAAGGTGCTGTGAGCACCGTTACTTTGAGCGTGACGGCTGCAGTTGCTTCCGGGCGGAGTTCCAGACGACAAATCTTGTGAGGTGCACCAATACCATTTCCAGGATCACAGGGTCCCCACACCAAACCAATTCACCCAGAGTCATCGTTTGGCTTTCACCAAACAGACACATGTCAAGCAAGGTGTGAGGTCGTCAGAGCTTGTGGTGTTGCAGATAGATGGACCTGCACTCAGCCCCCATGCATTAACACGTGGAAAGGTGCATATAGGGAGGGGGATCAGCATGACAGGTTGGGGTCGGCGGTGTCGTGCGGGGTACCGCACGTGCATCGCTCGCGACATCGCCGCGGATCAGGCGTGTACAGTTTACTGGCTCCAGAGGGAAAATTGTAGGGAAACCCCACTCAATCTACCGGAGTTCGTATTCTGTTTTTTTCTGCCCACGGACCCTTCCATCTGCTCAACAGGTCCCAATCAATGACAGCAGGAGCGCTTCTGGCTCCGCACGCTTGCCGGCGGCCGGCGAGCTAACCCCGCGGCCCCGTCAGGGCGGGCAGGCGGCTGTTGGGCACATACCGAATGCCACGTGCAGGAGTAGGAGCCAGCAATGATCGGCCATGTGTTGGGTTCTGTTGCTGGTTTTGTCAAACACCGGTGCATGTAGAATTGGAGTCCTTCTCCAGGTGATGTAGCAGCAGCACTGTTGCAGAATCCCCCCCTCCCTTCGTTCCAGCATCAGGAACCTCGCGTGTAAACTTGCAGGCACTTCGCCTCCAAAAAGAAGACTGGCTGGCTAAGAACAGAGCTAGCTTCTCGGTCGCAGCTAGAGAGTGGGAGATTTCAGGTTCATGAGCGCATTTTCAGGTTTCTTGCTTTGGCCGGGATGGGATGATCCAGTTGAGAGAAGGAGTTGTTTGACATGTTGTGAGATTTCTTTAAAATGGAGACGTGGGTGACCGTAATCTTTGGAATTTAGATGATGTGCAGAACAAATCATGCAACTTCCGGCTATCTCACCTCATTTCGCATGACTTTTGCGATTCTAGCACTTGTGCTTATCCGGGACGTGTTGTTTCTGTCAGCATTGCACTTGCCATACGATTCGAGTTCACATGGAAATTCGCAGCCTTCTCAGCAGAGGGTTTTGCCAGTCCATAGAACCAACACGCAACCTGCTATGCACATGTTTGAGAGCGGATGATAGCCCACGATACGCCTTTTGGCAAGTTCCATGATACGCTACGGCTGATACCGATGATCCGAATGACCCTCTGGAGAGCATGTTCTGTCTTGGTTTGTAGTTCATGGGCAGGAATGCGCGCTCAGTCATCCCGAAACTCCGTTCCATTTTTTGCTGGTGCCTTGGGGGTCGGTGCTGGAGTGAGTAGAGGTACTGTCGCAGGGGTTTCCGTGAGTGGCTATTGGCATCCCCCCGCTAAGCATCAATAAGGCTTAGTGAGGCCCCCCCAATATGGCTGCTGGCTAAGGAGAGAACACACAGGTTAAACCTCTGCATGTACCAATGCATCCACTACCTCCTGCCGCATCAGGAGAAATGTCTGCCAATCCATGATAGTTTGCTGAAGCCTACTGAACCGGAGGAGCAGCAGCATTGCAGAGTACGGCACATCTGGCGGCGGGTTCATGCGCGCTTCCGGAGTCTTTGATTGCACTACCTCACGACACCATCAGAAGCTGATGTCCACCGAGTCGGCTGCAACGCAGGCGATGGCAGAGGCATGCAGGGTTGCAGCATGTTACAGCGCAGGGCATTATATTTTGCCTCTCCACGTATTTTTTTTTGGTACGCCCGCAGCATGTTTTAGAAACCTTGCTTGTGAATGGTTGTGCATGCCACGATACCCTCTTGCAATTAAGAACAAACCCAACAAATCTATCTAACCCAAGCCCAGTTTCCATGTCATTGTCCATTTCGTTTTCGCTCTGATGCTCCGCTATTCTAATTACATAGGCTTCTTAGCCCAAAACCAAACCCCGCAAACAATGGAGCAGCTTGCATTCCTTCTTCCTTGATTTTAGTTAACCCTGCCAAAGGAACCACTGCCGCCCTGCACTACCATGCTTGTTTGAAAGAAGCTCCCAATTCTGAACCAGGTGCATGAGCAATTTGCCAGTGTCATCTTTCCATTGACGGAGTAAGATAAGGCGGTTTTCAGCCAGGCTTTGGACCCGTTGTATTTCATGCCCCCCAAAACACAGAACACATCAAGGCCTTGCTTGGGGATGTTACTGTCCTCGATAAGGAGGAAGATGATATCCTCTCTTTAGGTTTAACATTTTCCATGATCTCATGGGCTCAACCAGCAGCAGAACACTACTCATTTGGGTTCGTGGTTTGGGGCTTGGAACCTAGGGATTGGCTTTGTGTTCTCTGTGCAAAGTATACTTTCAAACCCCAACTTTAGATTTTAAAACTAAACAGACAGAAATGCCCCATGGCCCATGCATGGACCTGAAACCCGATGCTGTAAATTCCCTTATGCCCAATTGTTCTGATTAGAAAGTGTTCGCCTCAATGCCAGGAGCATCAACAACAGAACTATGAAAGATGAGGGGCAAGCAATTGCACCTTTCTGATTGATCTGCCGTGTCTGTTTGCGTAAAGTTTGTGCAGGTCTTTCCAATCTCGCACAGCGCGGCCGCCAGCAATGGAGCAGGCAGAGTCATGAAGGCCGGGTTTCGGACACGTGCATTGCGATCTGCGGAGGGAAAGCTGCATAGCACAAACCCAACAGGTGCAAGCGAAGTGCGAAAGTCCGTCAAAAGAAGCGATGGTAGACGCTTAGCGCTTGACAAGAAAATTCTCAATATCTCTCCCTCTCCAATTGTATCAGCAGTGGTATTTCTTGGAAAATTGAGCACTAGGTGGGATGCAAGGCAAGCAATTGCACGTTTCCGATTGACCTGTTTTGTTGTGCAGATTCATTTTTGCGCATGGACGTGTGCGCATAAAAACTTCTTCGCCAAGTGGGAGCATCACATAAGCACTCCTATGTTGAACCTACGCAGTACCATCATATGAACATTTTGGGAAGGCCCTTTCGAACACCTACGGATCAGATCTGAACAAAGAAATCCCCAAACGCGCGATTGCAGTGCAGAGGACTTCTACAAGGCTGCCCCTGCGCCAGCAATTGAAGCAGTCAGCTCTTCGAGAGCCTTGGCTGGTAGGGTGTCTAAAGGTTCTTCAAGATTTGGGGTACCCTAAACCTTCACGGTGTCGGGTTAGATCTCAGGCCCCGTTCGAAATCTTGCGAGTCGAGTTTGATACCAGGAAACCCCAGGAAACTCGAGCTCTGAAGTGGCGTAATCCCCTGCCTTTTATTGTTGTTTTTTCACACAAGTATCTCAACTTAGGAGCTCCGTTTTTGAGGTCTTTCTAGCTGGGATCCAAGGTTTTGGGGTAAGCCTCGCGGTTCAAAGCATGACCATACTGCGCCCACGCTGGTGCTCAGGGTGGCGACTACCAGAACCTTGGCAGGCTGATTTCAGAAACATTTTGAGACCCTAAACCCCCTGTTATGTGGGTTTTTTGTTTTGGGTTTAAGTATTGCTGCAAGCCCCCGGATTTGTAAGTTATGCTTCTGCACCACAATGGTAGTGGGGGTCCTCGCATTTATATACTGGAAGCACAGTGGTGAGGAAGCACGTGTCAGACTTCCAGCAGTACATGGAGGGCCAGGGAGGCAGCCATGGCGACCACCAGAAGCAGCTACTTTTGCACTTGCAAAAACAAGATTCCGTCAGCCACTGCCCGTGGCGCCACGCACCTGCAGGTGGGAAAAAAAATGCGGCGGCGCCTTGGAATCATTGGGCGATCACCGTGCGGCCTGCCCCACGGCCGGAGTTTTGGGCGCGCGGGGTGCTTCTCTCGAATGGGCAGCGGCCCGCGTGTGCCGCGAGGCTGGCGCACGCGTTGCCTACAACGTCCTGCTCCGAGACATGAACATCGATGCGCCCGCGCTCGACGCAGGTCGCATCGAGGTGCTGGCCGATGGTCCGCAGGATTCGCTGAAAATGCTCTGGCGGCGCCTGACCGCCAGCAATGAGTTCATGCCAGCCCGCTGCTGCATACCCTGCCTCGCGCAAGCGCGCAGCCGCATGCATCAGCTCGGCCACGGCGTTTGCAGCCGGCCTTGCCGCGCCCGCAATCGCGTCAGGGCGCGCGGCCGACAATCTGTGTTGCCAAGCCTCACGGGAACTTTACTTGTTCTCATACCACCTAGCACACCCAATGTACCGATATTGGATGTACGAAACTGGTGAAACGTTCCAACAACAGTATGGGAAAATATTTTGTGGCGCACGGGCGGTTTCAGCTGGGCCCGGCGCGGGTGGAGCATCCTGTCGGTCTCGGTCGCGCGTGGCCCCCGGTTTCAATCGCGCGTCTGCCGTGGCACGCCCGCCCTTAGATATTCTCTCTGAGCCAGATGCAAAGCCCGGGCCAAGCTGCCTGCCTTCGAGGGTGCAACAGTAGATGGGGCAATTCGCCCAGGACCAAATCGACACCATGTCCGCAGTTAACGGGTGGAACGTGTGAGCGAACTGGTAACAATGCAGGCCGAAGCTCGCGGGGCTTGAGCCTGAGTGCCGGCAGGCATGGGCAGTAATATAGGTGCAAGTGGCGCCAACGGGAGCGGCAGCCATAGGCGGCGGAGAAGAAGCACCCGGAATTGGGCACTCGGAATGACAACGCCGTCATGAATTGGTGCAACGGTGAATTCCCGTGCTGCCTGCGCCGCCGGGCGGGGTGTTGCCGGCACACCCTCATCACGGTGGCGAGCCAGCATGCGCAGCTAGCGCGCCGCCTCAGCTGCAAAGCGGCTGCCGATTCCGACGCCGACGACGACCAAACGGCAGCACAAAATTTGCGTCCTCTTGCGGAGTGCGGCGGCCGCGGCGTCCAGGGCTAGTTGCACTCCATGCCAGAAGGGCAAGCCACTTGCCACAACCTCGATGCGGTCAGCATCGGCCGCCGGCACATCAATTTTGATTTGAACATACATATTCTTGCGTGCAAAAGACCCATATACAAACCGAAGCTTGATGCATTTCAAGCCCCTATTTGTACGAGATGTGAATTCAAGCCCATAAACGAAATTCGTTGCCAACCTTTTTACAGCCCTGCAACATTCATGGCCTGCCTCCGTTTAAGGCCTGTGTTGTGTCTAGCGCGGTCCCCGTGCAAGACCCGAATCCAAGGCACACGATGGTCCAAGGCATAGCCCAAGTCCAGGCACACAAGTCCAAAGCGTGCAGTTGCTTTGGCACCGGCCATTTGGTTCATGAGCAAGCGCCAAAATGCACGTCGGTCGTGCGCTCGAGCGCTAATTTGACAGAGCAGTCAGGAATCTCAGTAGGCGCTGTTTTCGAGCCATTGAGGATTCCCTGGGGTTTTCCAATCATCCAGTGCATCTGACTGTGGCCAAGTCCGCTACGAAGAGGGGCGTGTCGAACAAGCTCAACTACACGTGGCTCGATGCTGACGGCTGCGAGCACGACATCGCCCAAGGCCAGGGCGGAGAGCAGGGAGACCCCCTCATGCCGGCCTTGTACTCCCTCGCGGTTCACCCCGCCCTAGAAGCATCTGCAGCCAATCTGCGGGATGGCGAAACCATTTCCGCCTTTTTGGACGACACCTACGTCGTCGCGCCCCCCGAGCGCGTTGCGGCAGTGCACGCCACCCTGCAAGAGGCCTTGTGGAGCCACGCGCGCAGACAGCTCAATGCCGGGAAAACGCGCATCTGGAACGCCGCTGGTGAGGAACCTCCTGACATCGCTCACCTCCAAGTGCAGGGCGGGGACACAATCTGGACTGGCGCCTGGTCCTTGCCCTCCTGCCAGCAAGGTATCCTTGTCCTCGGTGCCCCGCTTGGAAGCGAGGCCTTCGTCCAGCATGAGCTGCGTCGCAGGCGTGACTCGCAGGACGAACTGCTCCGACGGCTCCCGTCCTAGTCGGACCTGCAAGCCGCGTGGCTGCTTTTGCTGTTTTGTGTCTCGCCCCGAGCCAACTACCTGCTCCGCATGCTCCCCCCTGGGGTGATTGCGGACTTTGCCCGGGGACACGAGGACGCAGTGAAAGGTTGCCTGTCCACGCTTTTGGACCAAGCCCCCGACCTGCCCTTGCCCGAGCAAGCGCAGCGGACGCTCCACCTGCCTCTCTGCTTTGGCGGGCTGGGTCTGCGCTCTGCTGTCGGCACCGCGCCTGCGGCGTACTGAGCCTCCTGGGCAGACTGCCTACCTGCCATCCGCGCTCGCGCCCCGGCGGTCGCAAAATTTGCAGGCGGAGGGGCCTGAAGCTGCTGCCCCTCTCGCGGCGGCCCAACAGGCTGCGGCCTACCTTCGCGGGCAAGGTTATGGTGTGCCGGACTGGGGCCCCAACGCAGGTCGAAGCCCAGGCATCGGTCGAGCGGGAATTTGGGGAGCCGTCACGCGGGTGGCAGCGACTTGCCGCTGCAGCCGGCGATGAGCGCGCGCTCGAGTTGCATCTTTCTCACCTTGATGCCGCATCTCGTGCGCTGCTGCTGTCGCAGGCTGGGCCACATGTTGCACGTTCCCTGACAGTCCTCCCAACCTCCCGGAGCTCGCGGTCGCCTCGCCGCAGTTCCGGGTTATCCTGTTACGACGCCTGAGATTTGCGCTGCCTGTGGCGCCACGCGCATGCGCTTGTCGGGGCAGCCTCGACCCGCTTGGTGGCCACCGGGCTGCGTGTGCAAACGCGGGCGTGCTGGCTTCCCGCGCTTTGCCCCTCGAGCGGGCAGTCGCGCGTGTCTGTCAAGAAGCTGGCGCTCGGGTTGCAC
>CAJNIZ010007475.1:196-16084 GCA_905231905.1 Symbiodinium pilosum
GGTTTAGGGTTTGAGGGTTTGAGGTCAAAGTTTGAGGGTTTTAGGGTTTTAGGGTTTAGGTATTAGGATTTTGGGGTTTAGGGTTTAAGGCTTTTAAGATTTAGGGTGTGGGGTTATGTGAGAGTCCATATGATTTATTGTGTTACAATACTGGGTGGTACACTGACACTGATACCCACAAACCGTAACGAAATCCAACAGCTACTTACTTACATCAGAGCCCTTGGGCAAGCCATCCTTTCTAGCATGGGATATTGAAGGCTACGACTTGTGGCAAATTGCGTGCCCTTGAAAATGCGGGAGTCTCCAAAGATGTAAATAGGCAGATAGGGCTCCTTTTCGGAGTCCCGGATTTCGAATTTGTGGGTCTATATTGGGGCCCCTGTGATTATGGAAGCCCCTATATCTCTTACCCTTCGCCGTCTTTCGTGGGGCATGCCCTAACTCGCCGCTCACCCAGTCCCACCTAAACGCTAAACCCAAATCCTAAACCTTAAATCCAAACCCTAAAACCTAAACCGTTGACCCTAAACATTCTCAACCTTCACTCCTTCTGCCCGCAAGCCTGGTAGCCCAAATCCCCGAGTCCCGACCCTGACATGTACAGCGCCAATTCTGAAGTTGCTTTGATTCTTGGACCCTATAGTAGTACTCAACAATGAATAGGCATCATAGTAAATTCTCAGAATTGCTGGAAAATGTATCACACCACGGTATAGATAGTATTCGCCAGAGCTATAGTGTAATGTTTAGAAGAAGGCAAGGACAAATTTGTTCTCCAGGAAAGCTGTGCAAGTATGTCCCATAGAAACCCCGTGAACATCCCTGTAGTAGCCGCGCCCCTATATATACCCCAATAACTGACGTAGCATTTCCATTTCCTCTTCCCGTTTCCCGCAAAGGCCCTAAATTGCTCAATTACTCCATTTTTGTCCAATCTCTAAACCCCAAGCCCTAAATAGTTGCTCTCATTTGCTTTCCCACTCACTACTAGCAACCAGCCATCTCTGCGATCCCAAACGAAGACCGCACCTTGGAGCTCACAAGCCCAAATTTGAGGCAACTTGAGGGCAGTTTAGGGTTCAGGGTTTCACGCCCCCCGGTAGGTAGGTGGGTACATACATACAAGGCTCGTATAAGTGTGGGGCTATATGAAGTCTACATATGCCTTCTTTAAGGACATCCACATGATAACTACCCACGTGGAGGTTTCCTCCAGCAAGTCAGCGAATAAGGTTCAAGGTTGAGGTGCTTTCAGAAAAACTCGAACTGGTGGTTTCCAGAAATAGCCAGACCCCAACATGGACCCCACACACACAACTAAAATCCCTGTTATTATGGGGATTTTCGGCAACCTCGAAAATGCGGGAGGCTTAAGTTGAATGTCAGCACCCTCCAGCCAGCTTCCTCCCCAAAGACCCCCCACTTCCTCAGACACCCTGTCCCACCCTAAACCCTAAACCGTAAACCCTAGACCCAGAATCCTAAACCCTAAACCCTAAACAATAAATCCCAAACCCGGAATCCTAAACCCTAAACCCTAAACCCTAAATCCAGCCACAGGCATCCACTAAGAGAAGTTCCAGGTTCTCACTTTTCTCAGAGTGTAGATGCCACAATTGTTGTTACACAAGCAAGGATTACATACGTCTAGGGCCGGACGGGCATCAGGGTATCTATATCTACATATATATATGTATACACGGTATATACGAACACCATAATCCTGCGTGCTTATGTGTACAGGCTGCTGCTGATGCTGCGGTTTTCAGGGTTTCTTCGCTGACGCCGCTCCTGGGCAAGAGGCACTGCTCGATGCAGACTCGCAGGAAAGCCGGCTGGCAGGCAGTGGAAATGCTAAGGAGTAAAATGCTGCCTAAGCAGTCGGTGGACTACTTCCAGCAGGTCAGTCATCCAATCAGGGGATTGTGGCCGTGGTGTGGCTTCTCTGCTGGTGACCATTCGGAGATCTAATTGAGAAGAGTCTGCGATAATCTGTGTCACGGACAGCAGGAATTGCCTAGGTCCAGAGTGTGGCACGCTTGGCCGAGCGGTTCTTCAAGCACTCGCCTGTGGTGGACGAAAAGGCTTTGCAAAGCTCAAAGCCTAAACCCTAAACCCCGAGCCCTATCCCCTATACACACTAAGCCTCTAAGCTTCATGTCTAAATCCTAAGCTCTAACCCACTCTACCCCCTTAAGCTTACTTCCCAATCTCTTAACCCAAGCCTTGAAGTCCTGAGGCAACGGAGCGCCATTGACGCTCTTGGCGAAGTGTGCCGCCGCCCACGTGGAGGCCTGCTGGCGTACCCAGCGCTTCCTTTTCAGATTAAGGGTTGAGGGGTTATGGCTTAGGGTTTAATGGTTTAAGGGTTAGGGTCTGAGGAGTTAAGGACATCCCCCATGGGGATGTAGGCTTCTGGAAGTGTTTGGGGTGTGGGTTTTCGCGCGCGGAGCGTCAGGAGTGCGTACATGTTACTCCGGCAAACCCTGCAAACTAAACCCTGGTTCCCATTTCGTTTTCCATTTGAACAACTACGGGAATAAACAGTTCACTGTTCAAGCTTCAGGGTGAGAATGTCCAACTACTTCTTGTCCCTGCAGAAATCAAGGTCAACGCTCCCAACGCTTCCAACTCCATGTCTCATCACACAAAGGAGCCTAGATCCTGACCTCAATCCCCACACTCCAAAATGTAAATCTCTTAAACTCTGAAGCGCTTAGCCGCGTCAATTACCTTTCCCCAAGCTAATGTGGAACCGCCGCAACGGCCGCAAACCCTAAACCCTAGTCCCTAAGCCCGATAAACCCTAAACCCTAAAATCAGAAAGACTACAGCCCTGGAATGGGCAAGTTACAGCAGCCTCACCCGACCGAATCGTTTGGGTTTAGGGTTAAGGGTTTTGGGTGTTTAGGGTTTAGGATTTAGGGTTTAGATTATTTTTTGATGTAGACAACGCGCCGAAATCGGCTTAGAAGGGTTTTAACATTATGAAGAAAGGAACAGTTCACAAGGGGGGGAGACCCACTAACTTCTTTGATAGTCCCTGCATGAATTTGTTCTTGCTTCCTCAAGCTACCCCACTCTGAAAACAAACCTATGGGGAAAATATGTAGGGGTTATTAAGGGGAATACTAGGAGTCTAGACTACAGCTCATATGATTTCCAGCTAACTTCGGGGGAGGGTGGTGGTCCCTGCTCAGGGCGCAGCGGTCCCCTTCTCCCGACGGGCCCACGACATCGTGTCGGAGGTTTGTGTTTGGGTTCAGGATGTAGGGCTTAGGGGATTAGAGTTTCAGATTTGGGCGCTAGGCTTCAGGGTTTAGATTTTAGGGTTTATAAAGCTCAGGGTACAGGGTATATGCTTCAGGCTTTAGGCTTCAGGCTTTAGGGTTGAGGGTTTAAAGTTTAGTTGGCAGGTGCAACCTCTGAACCCCCAACTCGCAGCCCTAACCCCAGAAGTCCTCCCCACCCACAAAAACTGGGTTACTGTTAAGGAATTTAAGTTAAGTTACCACAATACGGGTATCTAGTAATAGTGGGGCTTCCTTATTATACTAAGCTAAATTTCTATTTTCCTTATACCAGAAACATAGAAAAACCCACAACCTTAGTTCCGAAGCCATGCCCCCCATGCGGAGCACGTATAAGGAGGGCTTCGGCGCTTTAGGAAGCCCAAGCCCCTATCATCAGGACCCTATCAAATCAATCATGTGAGCTATAGTCTAAACTCCTTTAAAGGGGGTTATATAGGGGATCATATAGGAGAGTACTATAGAGGATATTAAGGGGTATACTAGGAGTTTAGATAATGGCTCATAAAGTATAAATATAGGCGTTCAATTTGGAGGGCTAGGGGGTGCCTAAATCCTCGTAATATCTTATGTCCTGGCTGTTACACTCTTCGTAACCCCGCGCAGTGCCCAACTCATGTTCGAGCTTCTTTTCTCATTTGATTCTCATCCTAAACCCTAAAAAACCCAGACCCAAATCCTCTGATGAGAAACTCTAGAATGCCTCTGTAAGACCCATACAGAGGTTCCCCAAAAGTTGTTGGCTCCAAAATCAAAACCAAAAGATTCTGATCCTCATTGTAGGTTCTCCCAGAAACCACCCCCATGTTTTTAAAGCAAAGTCCTGAACCCTAACCCTCTATAATTCAGATAAGTCATATAACCATTTTTAATGTAGGAGTCCAAGCTGCTAGGGCTTTGTAGTTTTGGTTGAGAGGAGCTTTCCCAGGCTCTCACGATCCCCGCAAGGAACGGAATCACCTGAAGAACAGGTTGGCGTTCCTGAGTCTAGTTCTGTATGGGTGGTTGTCAGAATTATGGTCCCTTTTTGGGTCCTTATTATAATACGGCACCTAATATTCAGGGTACCCAAAAAGGGACCATAATTTTAAGAACCACCTATATCACTACAAGTCAGCGCCACAGAGCGGCAGGATTCGCTGAGAACATCATCACAATCTGCTTCATCAAGGAACACCACCCCTACCCTGAACCCTAAAACCCCGGTCTGCAAAAAAAAGCCGTGGCAGTCTCAGACCCAGGGAGGGTGGGCGACCCCTGCAAGGGATACTGAGTAAGTTGAAGCTCCCGGTGCTGCAGGCCAAGTTGGCTCCCACCTCACCATGGCGGCAGAATCCTATAAACCCCTACAGTCCCCCTTAAGTAGATGGAATATATATGGTTCTGGGTACATTATAATAAGATCGCCATCTACCACATATTCTATCTACTTAAGGGCAAAACTATATGTAAACCCAGTTTGCCTGCTATGTTGCTTATCTTGTCCATTTTGATTCTCCATTGTTAAAAGAAGCCCAAAGCCTATTCTTGCTTCCGTCCTTAATTGCACGGTAAACCTCAATAGACATCCATGATAACTGATAGCAAGTCGTGCGTCTTAGGGTGTATACTTGTTGGTTCCGAGCCAGGAAAGAAAGAAAAGAGAAGATTGGGAACTATTCTATTCCTGTTGCTCATGTAGGGTTTGTATAGGACCCATTCCTCCATCCATTAAATCAGTAGGCTAAGGCTGCCCACTCCTGTACCCTTTCCTAGAGGAACATGGAACGCATACACCCTTTGAGCTCTCTTTGCTTAAAGAACAGCAGTCTTGATGGAACTGGGGGAGGGCAAGCAGACTACGGCCGACATGCCATATGCCGAAACTCGAGAGGCTTACAGTTAGCACTCTTCCACTGGAATTCCAGAGCTCAGAATTGCAACATGAAGCCATAACACGCTTGCTGCAAGCAGCAATGAATGCGTCGCCAGCTGCAGCCGCATACAGCCACAGAAAGTAGGGAGAACCTAGTCAATCCACATGAGCCTTTCAACTTGTGTTCCTAGACAACACTACACCCTGACGGTGTAAACCCTCAAACCTTTTAGCCCCTGAACCTTCACATGCTGAGCACCCCAAACCACCAACATGCTCAATCCCCTAAAGCCCAAGCCCCAAGCTCTAAACCCTTAAGTGAACCAACAGCCCCAAGCCCTAGGACACCCTAACCCTAAACCCCCTCAGCCAGTCAACGCCCCCAAACCTCAAAGCACCAAAGCCCGGAGGATCGGGAACTCTATACCGAAAGGCGCTTCAGGTTGCTAGGCGCAAGGTTGGGGGTTTAGGGTTTGGGATATAGGGTTTAGAGTTTAGGGCTTAGGGTATAGGGCTTAGGCTTTATCATTTAGGGTAATTATAGGGTTGAGGGTTTAGGATATAGGGTTCAGGGCTTGGGGTTTAGGACATAGGGTTTAGAGCTTAGGATTTACAATGCAGGGATTAGGATTTAAGGTTGAGGGTTTGGACCAATAGGGTTTTTTGTTTTAGAGTCCCTGTAGGGGCCCAAATAATTGCCCATTTCTTTTTAGGTTTGTGTGAGCTAGCCTATACAATCATTATGCAAGGAATCCAACATCATATGTGGATTTTATTGAAGTCATTCCAAGTATGAAAATGCATAGTCTAGGGCTATGAGGAGTACTTGGAGTTCAATGCATTTGTAATCAACTACAAGTATGCTTACAATACCCGATTACAAGCCCCTCAAGTCTCCTAAAATGGCGATAGTTAGGGTTTTAAGTTTTAAGTACTTGTTATAATAAATTGTGTCATAATTGTCATGAACTTCCAAGTAAGGTGTCGTGGTCGGCGTGCATGCTCTTTGATTGAGTCCATAAAGGTCTGGGATTTGGGATCTGGGTGCTTAAGTGCGAGGATTCTAGGTTCAGGGTTTCGAACAGCAAGTGCCTAAGTGTTTAAAAGGAGTATAATGGGAACCCCAAAACAGGGAAACGCAATAATGCAGTAGGAATAGGAACATACTTATCAGGGCCTTTATATTCCCAGTATGCTCCTGTATCCTTGGGGTTCCCATTTAAGTCCCTTTATTGTTGCCGGTTGATAAGAGCCTGCAAAAAGAGGCCCACAAAGCCCCGGGACAGTCAGGCACGGAAGCCCTAACCCCAAAAAACCCCTTAACTTTCACTCCCACTCTCCTAAGCCCGAAGCAATGCACCCCAAACCCCAAAAGAAGGGCCTTAAACTCTCAGTCTGTGGCAAATAAATGGGTTGTTCCATAGTGATCCTTCTGAAGTCTGGGGGCCCTCAAACGCCCAAAAAGCACCCCTGAGCTTCGTGCACCCCCCTTCATCAATCCAGTTATAACCAGGTTTTTTTTTTTAACCTATATCCACCAACAACTTACAGTGATAGATAACACCAGTGCTTCGTCATATGTTCACCCAGGCCTTGAAAGCGAAGGCCCCAACCTGAGATGCCATACTCCTCGCCTGAGGCACATTAAGTACAATCCTAACGAAAAGCTTCAAGCCCTCTAGGGTTTAGAGTTTAGGGTTCAGAGCCCTTGAGACCTACACTAGTTCAGGTCATGTATTCTTTCATAACCAGAATATTTGATATCATTATAGGGATCAGAACTTATCCCAAGGACCTTATTCTAATTATCGAGGCCCTGACAACCTGCAATTTCCATGTTTTATAGTCCCTGTACCAACACAGTTGTCATATCGTTTGCCACTGTCTTAGACTTTGTTTACTCTCCAACATTCTAGCAGTTATTTGGGCCCCTGAACCCGAAACGATACAGTAGTTTCCATCTGCTTCTCCATTCTTTCTGGGCTTAGAAGCCCTACGTATCCTCATCTACACTAGGTGTGAGACCGTAGTATCCGCTTACGTCTTGGAACAGAACATTGGGCCTTCAGGGTTTAGAATTTAGCGGAGCTTTGAGAGACTATACTGCCTGCAGAAAGGTTTTTATGGAACAAATACCTGTTGATATCAATTCTAGGTCAGGCTTTTGGGCCCGGCCTTCCTCTGGTTGGAGTTTGCTATATCTACTTGTCTACCCCTATATATGACATCCCAAGGTATCCCTTTGTAATACCCTCGAGTGCGTGAACACTCTGACTCCACCAAGCCCTACAGCTCTAAATCAACCCGAATCTTAAATCCCAAGCCCTAAACCCTGATATAACCTGTTATATTATAGCAAATTTCCATTTTCTTTTCCATTATCCCAATATGACCCCAATCTATAACCTGTTATTGAACCCAAGTCCACCAAACCCAACCGTTACCCTTTTTGCATCCCTCAAGTCTAATCAATCAAAGCTTAAGCTTTAAACTCCAAACCCTCAACTGCATAATAGTTTCCATTTTCTTTTCCGTCATCCCTATATATCTCCTATATGACCCCTATAGAATATAGTAGTTTCCATGTTCTTTGCGATTATCCCTATATACCCCCTAGACCTTCATGAAGCCTTAGAGCCCAAACCCTGAATCCTAAACCCTAAGCCCTAAACCCTAAACCCTAAACCCTGAGGTTTAGGGTTTAGGGTTTAGGGTTTAGGGTAAACCCTACGTAAATCCAAAACCCTAAACCCGTTTTGCATCCCTGAGGCTTTTCAGCGTGGCGCTATGACGCAGGGCGGTGAATCTCCATAACGTGTGCGCTCGCACGCGAGACCCTTCCAGGGAGAGGCAGGAGTTTGTTTGCCTTCATTATATGGGGTTATATGGGCTCATATAGGGTTACATAGGGTTATATAGGGTTGTACGGGGTTTATGGTGTTTTATTTTTTGGTGTGATTTTTGAGAGTCACTGGCTCAGGATTAAGGGTTACGGGTTTACCTAGACCCCCTGGAGTACCCTCCATAGGGTTAAGGGTTTTGGGTCCGCGTAGCCTACAAACTGATGAGAGATGGTGTTATAGGGGCTCTGTGGACTCTGTTTTATCGAGGTTTAAGCTGTGTCCTAGCCCTAGCCTAGTTATGGGATTGTTATGAACTGGTCTAGGGACAGAATGGACAGATAGACCGTTATCTACCCTAAACCCTTATCCCTAGTAGGCTAGGGGTCCCACTGCAGATCAGAGTGCTTCTGCCTGGGAGCCCCGATATTATCCACCCAGGACAGGATTGTTTATAAGAGACTGGTCAGTTGGGGGTTCAGCTTTCTGTTCGTGTCATGAGTTTCAGCCTGCTCTTAGGTCAAGCATACTCAGACTAAGCCCAAACGCACTCAGACCAAAATGAGGTAGACTTGGCAGACGGCCTCCTCACCAGCCCCTTTCCCCGAGACCCCTTGAAGCCTAAACCCCTTAAACCCTGAATAGTCCTTGAAACGTCGAACCCTAAAAAGCTCAGACGCTAAGCTCATAAACGTTAAAACTCAATAGCGAAACCACAAAGCCCTGAACCTTTTAACACTGAACCCCCCAACCTAAGATCCTTGAACCCTAAACCCTCTAACCCCAAACCTAAAAGCCTCTAAGTCCTAAAGCCCTATAAAAAGTCACAGGACCCAAACCTCCATAAACCCCTGCAGAGCCCTGTGAAACCCTATAATCTGCAAGAACCGCTACAAACCTCAACAAATCCTTGTATCCCCTGGAAAGCCCTATAAACTTTACAAAACACATATGAACCCCTTACAAGCCCCTTTCAAATTCTATTAGACCCTATCAAACCCCGCAAATCTGTCTCAATCCTTGTTTGCTAATGTACACGCAGATCCCAAAGTATGTAACATTGTGGCCCAGAGCCCCATATCAGAGTGAAACAGATGATTATTATACATATTTCTGGAGGGGTCCAGGCAGACCCTTACATCCCAAAACTCCAACCCCTAAGTCGACGTCAGGGATCTGGGCATCTCCACATGTGAATGATGAGGGACCCAATATAGAACCGAGAAACCCAAACCCAAAATTTGGAAGTCCATGTAGGAGTTAGTCTCACGACTTGATTTGCGTGCCAGGCTCGCTGTCTGAGCCTGGGCGAGCACGCGGAGTTTGGATTTTCGGGTTCTTTTGGTTTAGGTGTTGTAACGGCGGCTCATGGGGTTCCATAGGTTGTATAGGGTTTCTTGAGGTTTGCATACAACGAATTGATAGGTTTTATGGGTTCTATAGGGATTTACATGGTTTCAAGCATAGGGAGGGTTTTTAGGGTTTCAGGGTGCGAGGGTTTTAAGGTTTTAGGGTTCAAAACACATTGGTGGCATTTTTCTTGCGAAGCAGCATAGACGCACGTCATGACGAGGCATACCTCTGCGACATCAAAGGTCTCGTGTCTGTCAAAATCTGTGTGCCAGTGGGAACCCCAAAACATCCGGATTATGAATGGGAATATGTAAGCGATGGTCTAACCCCTTAAATGGGGGATTATATTGGGAACTATACGGCTTATGAAGACGAGTTCAGACTGTAGCATAGTTTGTTCTCCCAGACACAGCGCTTCGAACCAGTAGCCGATCCATGCTCCTCTGCAGCCCACGATAAAGGTTCATGTGCCTTGCACCTGTCACAAAGTGCGCCGCCAGAATTGTTGAATAACAGCGAGGCCATGGAGGGAGCTCATAATCGTAATAACAATAAAACAATAATGATATAAGTAATAACAATAATTAGTAATAATCATAGTAATAATGACAGCTGCAATGGGATAATGGAAAAGAAAATGGAAACTACTATGGAATACTGTCCCAACCCTACAACAGGTGTGAATTGGGGTCTAGGGGTCATAAGAGTTGAGTCTGCGTAAGCAGCAGCTGCAGTGTTCGGACTTTTTTCCGTAGAGCCGAAGCTGTTGGCGGAAGCGGGCAATTTACACATACCTGAATGCTAAGCCTATACCTCCCCTATATACCCCTTGTATGGACTTTTTTGGGGCTTCCATGTTAGTTTAGGAAGGTATGCGTAGGATCCCAACGAATCTCAAACCTTCATAGTAATAATGATAGCAACACAGTTCGGTGAATGAGGAATATTGGTACTTGTAGTAATAGTAGTACTGATAGTAACAATAGTAATCATAGCAACAACAGTAATGCGGTAGTCACCCCCCCGGCTCTTTGTGGTCATACCGGAACAACCCCATCTTGATGACAAATCCCTTCACCCCGGCACTTAACCCTAATCCCTGAAGCCTAATCCCCAAACCACAACCCTCTAAGGCCTCAAGAGCCTATAGTCCCCCTTAAGTAGATACAATATGGCTTCGGGTATATTATAATAAGATCCCCATATACCCCATATTCTATCTACTTAAGGGGGACTATAAACCCTAAGTTGAAGACCTTCGTGGGTTGTCACTTATCCCCTAAACCCTAAACCCTAAACCTTAACCCTAAACCTTAACCCTAAACCCTATGATCTTCTTGGGCTCCACCTCGAGTTCCCTCCAGCAGCCCGCTGCTCCTCGAAGTAAGGGGGCGACCATGTCGCCCCCGGAATTGCATCAGCAGTGAGGCACTTCCCTGACCCAGGGTGAGCTGTGCTAAGCTTGAGTCTAGGTCAATTTGAGCTATAGTCTGAACTTCTTTACGTGGGGGTTATATAGGGGACTACTATTGGGGTTATGAAGGGGGATACTAGGAGTGTAGACTACGGCTACTGTCAGTTGGACATCTGCCCTTTGAGAAGTGGGTTTCTCTTGCTTTCTAGGGCATACTTTGTTCTTCCCTTCTTCCCAGGAGTCGGAGTTTTGTTTCGACTGCCAGACCTATAACACCAGATATGAGACTGCTGGAGTGACGCTGTAGTGCTAGATACCCCAGTAGTATCCTCTTTTCCTTTTTTTTTGGGGTCTCCTTAAATCAACATTGAACAGTGGGTCAAGTGTGACCGTATTAGCAGGTGGTTACTGGGGAACCTAGAGTAGGTGTTCAACCGGGCAGCACCTTGAAGCAAATACAGCCCTGTAAAATCTTTCCTGGACAGTTTCAGCGAATATGGATATATCTTGAGTGCTGTCTCCACTCTGTGACCGTTGGATAACATTTATAATGTAGTTGTATATAGCTATTTTTACGGGCTATTCCCAAAACTTTGGGCCCCTTTTGGTTACAGATTATATTAGGGCACTTAATATTTAGAGGTACCAAGATGGGACCCTAATTTTGAAAACTACGCACAAAGACTGCGTACCCAAGCTATGTCGGCGTTCCTGCCTGAGGAACCCGAGGCCAGGCTGTAGACGTACGTTTGGCACCCCGCATTGGGGACTCTACCATGTGAGCTATAGTCTAAACTCCTAAAAGGGAGTTATATAGGATTTAGGCTTTGGAGTTTAGGGCTTAAGGTTAAGGGCCTAAACTCCTTAAAGGGGGTTATATAAAAGATTATAGGGGAGTATCGTAGGGGTTATTAATGTGGATATCATAGCTAATGTAGCCCATCTTTCAGAGAAAGTATGCGCTACCAGCTGAGTTTGTAGATGTGTTGATTTCGATCATATGGTGGTCACTTCCCTAAATACGTGACCCCAATAGATCAGGATCCTTATTATGATGATCCCGCAAAAAGAAACCTTATTATAGGACCCCCCAAGAAAGGGACCGAAAGCCCCAAACCAGCCCATTCCCGAAACCCAAACCTCCAAACCCCAACCCCTAAACCCTAAATCCTAAACGGGAGAGCGTTGCCATCTCCTCACAATTTCCACATCTCCCCTGTTTCGAAAGAATCGTAAGAGCAGCAATAATGGAAATGTGAGCTATAGTCGAAACTCCTTAAGGGGGTTTGTTTGTATATGGGCTTAGGTAGGGGACCATTACAGGGGTTATTCAGGGAGTTTAGACTATAGTTCATACAGGGTTAAGGGTATAGGGTTTGGGTAATCAGTGGAATCATAGTAATGATAACAATTGAGCAGTAGTAATTGACCCCCCCCAATATCTAGAATCTTTCCGTAACAGAGAAAGCTTCTTACAAGAAACTTGTTGTGTCGGGAATCCTTGCGTAATCATAGCCGAATACACCCCGCGGTCCGATTTCTACTTCTATAGGTCCCTGCACTCCCGATTTGCTCCAGAAATAGTCATAGATTACTTAGAACCAGGGATTCCCGAAACCACTACATACCATTGCTGGCAGATGTTTTCCTTCAAGCTTTGCAACCTAAACGCATGAGAAGTTTCGAACAATTTTGGGCCCTTTTTGGGGAGTCTTTATACGGACTATATTATATTATTGTTTTTAAGGGGGACGGCCGTTTGTGGAATCCCACCAGCCCACCGCAGCAGCATCTGCAGAACGGAAACAGAATTCAGCGTCTACTCTTAACGAAGGAAAGACCTCTAGTTCTGATTACAGTCATAGTAATAATAGCAAGATGCGCAATAGCAGGTTCATTTCTTGCAATGCAGCCAGTCTCGTATGCTGAGAAGGCACTGAACACTGATCCTTGAATCCAATTTCAGAAGATGAAGCCTTAAGCCATAAAACCACTATCTTAAGACTGCGGTGAGCTATCAACACCTTAGGTTCGGGAGGAGGACGCCTCAGTTTGAATGCTAGAGGAACACTGGAAGCGCGACTGGCAAGATTGTGTAGCAAAGTCTAGCCTTTAGGCTTTGTAGATTTTAAGGATTTCATGGTTTATCTTCAGATTCTAGGGTGTTGAAAAGGAGTGCCACTACAAAGTGCTACGACTGAATTACTTGTGCCCATCTAGTGAGCTAGTCAGCAGCTAGTTTATGATCAGAGCTTCACAACGGCGCTGGCCAAGATGAAGCACCTGCTGTAGCCTCCTACCTCACACTTCCCTAAACCCTAAACTCTATAACCTAACCCGATTTAGGGTTTAGGGTTCAGGGTGTCATGTCACCCTAAACCCACACCTTGGGCTAAAGTATTCCAGATACTAAACCCTAGGCCTTGTTGGCACTGCTACTACATGCCGGACTCCAAATGAGCTGTAGTCTCAACTCCTTAGGGTCTAGGGTTTAGGGTCTAGGTCTTATGGTTTTGGGTTTAGGGAAGTTTAGGGGGTTATAGGGGACTATTTAAAGGAGTTATTGACGGGGATACTCGGAGTTCAGACAATAGCTCAGGTGGAGATCAGAGGTTAGGGGCCAAATCAGGGGTAGAGTAGTGGGAGGTTCAGGATATTTATACCCAAATTTACGTCGTGTCCCTATAGACAAATATCAGGTGGACCCCCCACCCTGTAATAGTGGATAGAGGAATATAGGAGAACCCTAGTATAATCACCATTATCTCTTATAGTTGCTATTGCTGGGTGGGAGTACACCTAAGATATATATATATACACATATAGATACATATGTATATATATATATGTATTTAATCTGCACTTTCAAATAGGGAATCCTGGTAGTGGGCCGACTCAACTTAAGATTGTAAACGAGAAATCAAATCCTGAACCTGGACCTTAAGGGTGTAAAGTCCCCCTTAAGTAGATAGAATATGGCTGTGGGTGTATTAGAACAAGATCCCTATATACCCCATATTCTATCTACTTAAGGGGGACAATAGAAAGAACTGAACATCCAAAGTGTTAGGGTTTGGGGTGTGTAGGGTTTAGGCTTTGGGGTGAAGGGTATAGGCATAGCGGTTAGGTCAGAGGCTTTGGGTTTCGTTGTTGCTGGTTTGAGGATTCAGTTTTTTTTTTAACCTTAAGCCTCTAAACCCGAAACCACCCGAACCCTAAACCCCCACATCCCAACTCCTAAAGCCTGAGAATGAACCCTGAAACCTAAAAAAGCCTAAGCTCTAGAATTGAGGGCTGCCGGTCGGCTCAGCAACAAGCGAAGAAAGCGCTCCGTAACCTTGTTTCACCCTCCTTGCGGTATCTGAAGCTCATTCCCCAGAATCCTTTCATATGTTCTTTAGGATTTAGAGTTTAGGGTTTAGGGTTTAAGGGATTGAGAGGTTCAGATTATGGTTATATGTAGGGTGTATATAGGAGGTACGGAGGGGGTTCTATGGGGATACATATGGTTGTGGGTTAAGGGGTATAGCCCCAATCCTTGGATAACAAATTGGACAGGAACATTGACACTACATTGGAAGCTACTATGTAGGATATAATTACCGGTCAGGGTGGGAAGGATAGAGAATCAAATGGAAAAGCACATAGGAAGCTAAATGGTTATGTAGGGCTTTGTATTAGGAAAAAGAGCTACAATAGGGCCCTGATTTGAGGAGGGTTTACAGTAGGGCTTCTCCCATCTTTTGAGAAGCCCCCTTTGAGTTCTTGCACCCCTCAGAATCTATTGATGCCGGGAATAACCTAAGCTCTGAACCATCAACCCTACCTAATCCAGAGACTATAATGATAGAACAGCAATAGCAAGTGAGGAGAAGCCTTGTAACACATTCTGGGGCTTCAGGGTCTGGGAGGGGGGGTTTAGGGTTTACGGTTGAGGGTTTGAAGGGCCCTAAACCCCAAATCCTAAACCCCTGAGCCCTAAACCCTAAACCCTAAACCCTAACCCAGACGGGTTGGGAGCTCCAGCCCCAGATCAACGGTTCTCAAAGAGAAAATTGCCTAAGATCTCCCATTCACAGGCCCAGGGTTAGAGTTTAGGGGTCCAGGTTAGGGTTCAGGGTTAAGCCCAACACGCAGTCATGGAACGAGCTTCAGAGTGAAAGATGGATTGAATACCCCCAGCCCAACTTCCGAACTGACTCCAATTAGTAGAGCCCGCCTGAGTGGGAGCTCCCTGTTTCGTGCAAATACGGCGTAAGGCAAGTGTTGAGGAATCCATTGGCGGCCTCACCCGGGCGGGAGATCCGCTTTTTGGATTTTTCTGGGAGTCTGGGATGGGATCATAGATCTAAAAGCTGTGTGTGAAGGCACAGGCTCGTGTCAGCAAGGGTGTCAGGGGGGTGGCAGCCTTTCTTGGGTGGCTTCAGCGATTTGGTAGGGGCTAGCTTGGGCACCCTGGAGCCACCCCAGCAGGGCGAAGGGGTATCTGAAGAATTCCGGGATTTCGGGCAGTTAGAGTTGAAATCTTTAGAAATTTAAAAACGTTCCTATGTACTGCTATACACCCCGATAGATTATAAACCTAGTTACCGCCATGTATACCTGAAACGACCCTGATCTTACCTACCTTTTCCGCGGTTCGGGAAGTTTCCCTAAAGAAGCGTGGTGCTCGGAGTGCCATCCCGGTTTTGGAACCCCGGCAACTTCCCTGGGACCCTTGCGCCGCTAGATATGCTTGGAGACATTTTCTGCACGCTACGGCGAAGGGTGTGTGAAATGAGCCTCTTATACATTCAGTAAGAGCACTGACCAAACCCAAATATGCGGCATGTAAGTGTTGATTAACGGTGCAAAACCTTACAAGTCTGAAGTACTTGGCGGTTTCCCAAAATCGGGGACCCCAATATAGACCCCAAAATAGCATAATCCTTATTATTGGGACCCCCAAAATTCCAACATGGTGACCTTAATTGTAGAAAACGGAAATGCCCGATTCCATCAAGTCCAGCGATGAGAAAAACGGCCTCTAAGCCATCTAGTATCTCTGCATTCTAGCAGTTTCCAAGAACAAGGGTCCCCCAATGTAGACCCCAATATATTATAACCCTTATT
>CAJNIZ010007476.1:727-13125 GCA_905231905.1 Symbiodinium pilosum
TAGGGTACCCAAAAAGGTACCATAATTTTGACAACCACCCAAGTACCTTACTTACTAGGGGTTAGTAGGGAAGAAGGGAATGTATTGTATCAGGATTCTATATGGATGATATTGCCGTATCCCCTATTAAGCACCAGCAAGCGTAAATCTTGGTCATTGTGACATTTTCCAACTAAGGTCATGCACGATTTTTCATATCAACATCGTATCAACAGTAGCAGCAGCAGCTAGAGATCCAGAAACGCTGAACCCTCCTCGCACCGTAGCAGTCCCGCTTCGAGGTGCTCATGAAGCTCCACAAATGAAAATGCCCTCCAATACCCTTCAGGGGATTTTCAGCATACGAGTGTATGGAAGCCGAGGGTAAGTAAATCTGTAACAAGTCAGGTATGCCCATCACCATGGATGTTGATTCGGGACCTCAAAAGAATGCCCAATGTTGCAAGACCCTAACAACTGAAGAAAAGACTGACAACGGCAACGCCCCAGACAGAAGAAAAAACAAACATAAATCAATCTCAAAAGCAAACAGCCATGACTCAATAAACCTTCCACCTTGCACATCTTGAAATTCCCTAGATTCTAGAATCCAAAATGCGGGGCTTTCTCACACTTCCCCACCTCAGACTCTAAGTAGGGACCACAGCGACTTAGAACCCCATGTGCCGCTAATAATGAATATTCGACATGAAGTACAAACATTTCATGCGGCAATATGCATTCTACTGTCTCCCTCAGCCCTACTTGGAGGTTCAGGGCAGTATAACTCCCAACATGACTAGCGCGTATAACCCAGTTAGAACCATAGAAAGGGACTTAGCAGGCTCATACGTGGGTTATAAATAACAGCTATACTTGGGTTATAGTTACCTTGAACCTCCAAATATTTGTGACCCCAAACTGTTGATACTAAAAACCCTCAACTCTTAGTATACTAACGTACCATGCCAAGCAACCTAGCCTTGTGCCGGAGGCGCCGAAATTGGAAGAGGGGCTTCTGAAACTACACGCCGGATGGGGCCGAAGCTCTGAGAATGAACTGAAGGGACTGTGGGCTGGTGTTAGGTTTTAGGGTTTGGCCGTGAGGGCTTCGGGGTTAGGGTTTAGGCCAGGGAGTTCTGGGTTGGGGCGTGGGGTTTCGGGGCTATTGAAACGAAGTTCACTTAAACTACTGCCTCCCAAAATGCGCACAAGAACTCGTGCACTAACTCAGAAAATCCCCATATTCAGACTCCAGAACACGAGAAATCTTCCAGTGCTTAACTCACCACGTTGAGAAATCTCCCTGCTTGGCCTGTAGCATCTCCAATGCACGGGACGCCCGCTGAACCCTTTGGGCGAGCAAACTAGCAAGTCAGGCTTGGTGCTCAGGGTTCAGGGCTTAGGGTTTAAGATTTAGAGTTCAAGATTTAGGGCTAAGCTTCCCTAGGAAGCAGTAGTGTCCACCCCCTCCTTATATAAACCCGGTTTCCGGTTCATATTCCATGTAACTTCCATTTGGTTCTCCACTATTGTAGTTTCCCTATGGTCACCATATGCTGCAAAGACTGGCAGGCCGGCGCAACTTCTGACACTAAGCCGTAGTAGGCCCTAAGCCCTGAGCCTGATCCTTCAATTCTAAACCACACACCCCAGGCCCAAATCCTAAATCCCATTCCCCCGACGCACAAACCTTATTCCCTAAACCCCAAACCCTATACCCCTTTCACCCCAAGCCTCGAACCCCAAACTCTAGATCCAAAACCAAACCTTTGACTCTAAACGCTACGCCCCAAACCTAAACCCTAAACCTCTGCGCTTAACCCGCAAGCCCTAAAGTCTTGTGTTTTTCAATGGTATCTGCAATTATGTTTCCGATTTGATTCTCCATTTTACCTCAAATATATATATATATATATATTCAATCCCTATATGTCTATGTAAGCTCTGCATACCCCAAAGTAATCGTATGTACATAATCTCTACATACCCCAAAACAAACTCTAAGTATTTAACCCCTACATGCGCAAGTAAGACCCGGCTATGATCCCCATATACCCCAACATCAACCCTACATAATTCCGATATACCCTAAACTTCAACCCTAAACCCTTTTTCCTGCGCACAAGTAGCGGTGCTCATGGCCGGACACCGCTTTCTGCACCAGCTCATGAAGAAAAACTACACGATTTAGGGTTCAGGGCCTGAAATGATGGTCCCCAAAACGGCTTCAGACGGGATAAGCAGAAAATATCTGGGGATGTGTGAGTGTGTATCTTTTTTTATGGTGTGGGAGCCTGGATAATTGCAACAATATTACAGAGACGCACATGTAAAAGATAATGGAACAGGAAACGGGTAGTGGGCTTGTGGAGGGGGTTTATAGGAATTGTGCGAGGTAGGGGCAGAAATAATATTTCATAATCTTTTTCGCTTCAAGAACAAAATTTGCTATACGAGGATTTTGATGGAACCGTGTTGGTATTCATGAAGAAAGGCTACTTGGAACGTCAAGGACCTTCGCAAGTCTCAGTGAGTATACCGCTACAAGCCAGAGTGTATAGCCAGGTATCTATGTCGTTTAGCTGTTTGCTGACCCCTGTTGACCCCACGTACCCTACTCCTAGCGGCTTTATGAAAATTGTATAAAAGCCTAAACCCCGACAGTTAAAAGGTAATGGTAACTGTATTATGGTGCCTCTTTCCTCCTAGCCTAAACCCTAAACCGCGCATTCCACTGGCGCATAGCTTCATCTGCGCGACATGGTGTAGCTGCGGACCCTAAACACCATTACACCATGGAGCCTAGCCATCTGTCGGCACATTACCGGGCACAAGACGCTTTGCGGACTCCGACACACATCACTGTGGAATCTGGACATATGCCTCTCCAGCTTCCCGCTTAAACACAGCGAGATCTTGGGCAGCTGTTCGGCTTTTGAGCTGGCTCGGCTAAGGGGTGGTCAGTACCCCCAAAGCCCCCTGCGCTTCCTGTAGTGTTCGCCACGATGTGGATGCTTTGCTTTGTTGCAGAAAAGATACTGGGGCTTTGATCTAGAAAGTTGAAACCCAAGTTATATAGGGGCATACAAAGTATTTGGCACGGTCAGCCTCGCACAAGCAAACATGAAAACCATGATAATACTACCGATAGTTGTAAGAGTATTAGTAATGAACAAATATAGAACGAAGATAATACTAATGAACAAATGTAGAATGAAGATGATACAAATGAATAAATAGCAAATCAACACATACATCAGTCAGCGGTTAAGTACACAATAAGAAAATGAACAACAGCTGTACAAGTAAATACATGATAAGAAGAATAATAGTAGTAGTACTGAAAATAATAGAAAATGTGGCAATAATGAAGCTATAGTTCATCTTTATTAGTAGGGCCCCTTTGGGGGGCTTCACGTTAAATTGTCTGCGGGCTACGCCCTTATGCCTGAAGCTCATGAAGATTAAACCGCATGCATCACAACCCTCAGCTGGATGCTACTTGGGGAAGGGTAAGCTTTTCAGTCTGTCACTGCCACTTCCTACACGGACTTTGCAGATTACACATGCTTCCAGCAAGTAAGGAACTCCAATTGAGAACTCGTGCGGGAAACTTCTGGTAGGCGGCCTCCACCTAGCGAAAAAATCGTCATATCCTTGGCAGCCACCCCCCTTTATGTTGTCCTCCTTACCCTCTAGAGAAAGCGACGACGCGCTCTTCAGGGTTACTCCCAACCCGCCCACTGCCACCCTGGAAACCAACAGAGCTATCTATCTCCTGGCCGAGGACCCGCAGTGGGCAATGACATTAGGGTTTAAGGTTTAGGGTTTAGGGTTTGGAAAGGAAATGGAAGCTGTGCTTGAATAAGGTCTTTAGGGATTGTGACAATGAAAACAAACAGGACAAAAATGCTACGGACAGTGACAACAGAAATGGCAATAAAAGCCGCTGCAGCCAGGTTGGTTGCGCAGAAAATGCATAAGATGAGTAGCCCCAAAGGATACCAATCAAATCCAGGATGGAGGACATCTTTCACCACCCAGTATTATACCCTATACCCTGAGAGTTACAGTCCATTGGGGTTCCTAAGTGGCACAAGATTCTCTCCAGGCACTGCAGTCTGCAAGACCTACACCGCAGTTGTCCTAAACCCCAAGACATGAGCGCTCAAACTTAAGTAATAGTTGGATAATGAATATAATATGCTTACAAATAGCTCTTCATAATACCCCAATTTAAGTAACAGCTGGATAATGAATAGAACATGGTTACATATAGCCCTTAATAATACTCAAATTATTGACTGTTCCTGGATGTGGGCAGTATCCAAAGCCGTAATTCCTGGCCTTCCACGTTAAACCCTAGCCTAGATCCTCAAGCCTACAATCCCAAAGTGCCAGCCATAAAGGCCCAAAGCCTAAACACTTCGTCCCCAAAGCCCCTTAGCCCCTAAACCCTAAACCCTAGGCCCTATAGCCCTGCGAGTAGAACCCTAAACACCCCTTGGTGGCACTGCGGAAGCCCAGAGAAACTGAAAGACGCGCTTCAATTCGTTGCTCTCGACTGGCTTGTCCTCCAGGTGACAGCTTCAAAGGGATGTAGGGTTTAAGGTGTAGGGTTTAGTATGGTAGTTTCAGTATAAGATGGGACCTCGCTGTAGAACCAAAAGACTATAGTCTTCAATATGGGAAACCTCAAAATGGTAGCCTTGATTTCGGGAAACTCCCACGTACGGAAATAAGTATTGGGATCTAAAAAGGATAGGGTCTAGCGTTCAGGGTTTCTCGAAGCAGAAGTACCCTTAGGGACCCTAGGGAAACATGGGTATTATAACGTAAAGTATGGGTTGCCCGCCAGGCCACCCTTATAATACTGCCCCTCGCCGAAGTTCCCCCTTAATTATGCCTACTTCGGGATGAGCAGGGCTTACTAAGGCTAGTTCAAGCGGAACCCAGGGGGTAGTGTAGGGGTGCTAGTAGGGGCACCCATACGTAAAAGATATCCCACACAAAGCTCTGCGCAACCCTGCCTCCGCACCTTAAATGCAGCCTAGGAGGCTGGATGCAGTAATTAGTAATTCACATGTTCAATCTACAAAGCGCTAAGTAACAACCCATACAAGTTGGCCAAAAGTCATCCAGGAGTGCGTGTGAAGTAGTTGGACGGTCCTCGTCGGTGAACTTCACAGTCTCTGCCCGGAGCATGTAGAACCCCGCCCTGCCATTCACAGCCCATTGCCTTACCCCAAACTTTCTTTCCACAAACAACATGGAGCCCAATATAGCCCCCTTAACTTTGAAAAAGGATAGCAAGTCTATGGGGCTCTTTTAAGGGCTCCATGTAAGTTCAGGCGAGGGTAGGCGTAGCAGGCATTTGGTTCATTTTTGCTCCATAATGGAAATACGTTTTAAAAACATCAACAAGAAAACATAAGAAAAACAAAGGTCAGAAGAGGGTATGATCTGTGATTTGCCAGATCGCACCCCAGCGTGCGATCTCGCACCCTGTTTTTGCATGCTTTTGATTATGGGGGTGTGCATGGGCTTGCTATGGTTTGCTGTTGCCTGTTATCCACACCAGGGAAACGTAAACACTAGACCCTACACCTTAATCCCTTAACTCCCATTCGGACCGCTCAATGCTTGCCTAGCCGAGCCTATTTCGACTTGCAGTAGGGAATAAGGGAATATAAAAAAAAGGAATATTTTCCCTCATTCCCTACTAACTACCAGTAAGCTTCAGGTCCAAGGGAAATGCAAGCGCCATCCAAGCCCGAAAAAGAGCTGAAGCAATTGTCTCGAAGGCATTAAAACTAAGCCCTGGCTGTGAATGCGGCTACCAGGTACCTTCCCCCAAACTAGCCGTAAATAGGGTTGAGGGTTAAGGGCTTAGGGTTTACCCCCAAACTAGCCGTAAGTTGGGCTCCATGTTAGCCTGGAGAGGGTCGAATATCAGAACTTTAGACCCTCAAAAACGACCTAGTACCACCTGAAAATGGGAGTTTAAAACAATAGGAGTCCCCCCTACATATCTCAAAAAGCTATAATCCTGATTATAGGCACTGCCAAGAGAAGGCATTTTCCAGTTGATGTTGCGTTTGATTCTCCGTTCTGGCAGGTTCCATGTTCTCTCCATTGCGCTGTATATTCCTGCGTAAGCCTCATATACGCATATAGCCCGAGTCCAACCCCTATATTATAACCCGAATATCACCCCTATAAACTACCCTATAATCCCAGCTTTCCATGTCATTTTCCATGTTCTTTTCCATTTGATTCTCTATTATGCGGGCAAACATTACCCCTACAAACTACCCTATAATCCCTATAGTTTCCGTTTTCTTTTCCATTTTATCGGCTCTGAGGCTCACAGAAAATCCACCGTCAAAAGTCCCCAGTAGACGCTCAGGAAAGAATCGCAGACTATCTTGTCCATCCACATTTACTACACACAAATTCGTATCTACCCTAAACCCTAGACCGTAAGCCCTAAACCGCAAATCCATATCTACCCTAAACCCTAAACCCTTCACCACAAAGGAGCCAAGCTCTGGGCAGAATCCCTGCTGCAAAAGGCATCAGAACCATACTGCACATGAGCTATGGTCTAAACTCCTTAAACTGGGGCTATATAGAGGGAACTATTTCCAGGGTTATTCTGGGGGATACTAGGAGTTTAGACCATGGCTCAGATCATCATGGACCTCTGCAGCGCTTCTATGAGCTCGTTGCTTCCTGCAGATACGCCATCCTGTGCTGCAGGATCCAAGCTGGTATGGTTTGGGTGCTGATGGGCTTAAGGTTTAGCATCCAGACGTAGTGGTAGTGGGGGTCACGTGAGGAGGCTTCGGGATTCAGAAGATCCTGGTGGCTCACATCAAATATGTCTCCGGTTCTATGAAAGCTCTTATGGGGAGCATTCAAATCTTGGTTGGCACTCGGTCAAAGGGGCAAACTGCTGCACTGGAGCGCGATCAGCCTGCAAATGAGACATCTCCCTTCATATTTCTGACAGCAAGGGTCCCTTTGGGGCATCCCAGAACTGCGTGCCCTAAACCTCTCTCAGACGCTAAAGCCACGCCCCGCAACTTCATCCCTACAAAGTTCATTCAACTTGCCTGGGGATTGGAGAGCCTTACCTGGGCTACAACAACTTTGACCCATATCGCGGTCTCTCAGAAAGGGGACCCGCACGGACCATAGGAGCAGAGGGGAGTATTGAGGAAAATGTGGGGCTTGGCTTGAGGGATCATGCAGGGAGTAGCTTGAGAAACACCCACATTCACGTCACTGACCGGCAAGGAGCAGTGTCGTCACAAAATGCAATGGCAACAGGGCTTATAACATGCCGAGTAAGGCTTTGGGCAAAAGGTGAAGCACCTGGAGCTTACGAAACGGGAGTAAAGGATCTTGCGGCTTCGAGTGCTGAATCAACTCAGCAGCGAGGAACGTGACTCCCATTCTGACCGAGATTTCTCAAACTGGGGGTTCCCTTAAGGGCCATAGGGATATAGAGGAACTCGAAGAGGATGATATGGATCCCCTTTGGCGCTCCGTAGTTGTCATATTGACAAACTCTGAAATTCTCAAGCCTACAGGTCTACACCCACTACCCGCTGTCCTGCGTTCTGGCTGCCCACCGCTTGCAAGGCTCCACCACGAGCACTCGCGACTCAGGTGACTGCTTCCTGGGTTTGGGTTTAGGGTTTAGGGCTCATGGCAAAGCCTGCAGTCTATGGATAGGCGGAATGCACGAAAACATTGGTCATAGACCCCAGACAGAATCCCAGGAAGACAGATATTGGTTCCCCTCCCAGGATTTTTGCACGGCCCATCCGTACAAACCCCTTGACTCACACCGCAAAAAGTCAATGCTACTTGAATGTAAGCTGAACAATATTATAATCTAGTAGTTTCCATTTTCTTCTCCATTATCCCTATATAACTTATATAACTATATAACCCCAATACATATACCCTATCCTAATATAGTAGTTTCCATTTTCTTTTCCATTTTCCCTATATATTGCGCAGCCTGGTCAGATGATGTCCTTCTTCTAGCGTCTCCTAGCATGGTCGGATCCTAGGGGGGGAGGAGTTGGGTTTTGGGTTTAGGGTCCATGGGGGTGCCCTGCCTGAAGCAGACATAGAACCCTTCCATGTTCGTTTCGAGGAAGGAGCCCTGAACCCCAGAACCCTAAATCCCTCGACATGGCCGCTATAGGTCCCAGTGTAACTGCTATAGAACGAGGCTGGGGGAATACATCTAAGTACTGCTAAGGATCCACCTCCCCACCCTCCTTAAGTTGACTGGCGCTTAAGGGGGAGTGGGGGAGTAGATATAAGGATTACATTAGAGGTATATATGGGGATTCTATAGGGAAGATTATAAGGATCCACTCCCCAACTCTCCCTCAAGCACCGGTAAGTAAGCCCAAGGAAGCTGATGTCTACCGGGCGTCAGCACACGATGGGCTTCAGATAGCACCTGGCAGCGGCATCTCCGCTCAGGGAGAAATTAAATAGGTAGTTGTTTAGGGTTTAGGGTTCAGGGTTTAGGGTTTAGGGTTTAGGGGGTACCCTAAAGAATGGTGCCGTATTTTAATAGGGATCCAAAAAGGGACCATAATTTTGACAACCACCCAGATGGGGAACTACTTACTACAGATTCGTAGGGAATAAGGGAAGATACCTAGGGTTTATGGTAGGGAATAAGGGAATAGAATCCCCTGCATAATATATTCCCTTGTTCCCTACTAAGAACCAGTAAGACTAGATGGAAAACAATCTGGAAAAGTAGATGGAAACTGGGCTTATGTACAGGGCGCACGGGGATTTTGTAGCTTTGGGTGCCTGACGTCTCACCCTCCAGACTTCAGACGACTGACTGGGACCCACCATGCTGGGAAGGAACATTGCTGCCCCAGCAACCATCCCGCATCCGATTGAGAACAAGTCAACCGCAATTCCTGAGCCTAAATCTTAGACCCCAACCGGAAAAAAAGGGAATGGAGAAGTGCACATTTGCGAATCGGATCCTGAACCCGAAGCCCATGGACCCTGACCCTGGCCTTGTCATAGTCCAGGCTCCATAATGCTCGACACAGCACCGCAACATCGTAGGTGCCGGCCCAGTCGTCGGGAAGAGCCGCCAAGTTCTGCACGACCTTGAGCGTTTGTTGGTGTTTCAGAGGACTTCGTAAGTAGAGATTGCAAACAATTTACAAGGTTTTCAGATCGTTTCAGGGCTCCAGCTCGAGGATCACACAAAACTGGGGGGAATAGGGTGTAGGCCTCAGGGGCACGCGATTTCGCGCGGCCTGGTGCTAAGGCACCAATTCCTTCCCCACAACAAAACTTCAAAGATTTTACACAGGTAAAAACCTTGGGAACATGCTTCTGTAGGGCGAGGTTCTGCAGCCTAAGCGCACCCTTGCATGCCCGATACATCTTCATACGCACCCTCAGCTGTTCATTATGGAATGACGCGGCTTCGAGGCTGCATGATCTTAGTGTACTACGGCACCCTAATTCCCAAGGTTTAGGGAGGATTTTTAGTATCCACCGTAGTCAGGGGCTTTTGGCTTGGGGGCTTCGGGCCAACGATGCAGGACTCAGACTTCGCGATCTTCGGGGCTTCGTGCTGAAGGCCCGTTGGACGTCCTATCAAGCCAGATGGTGGTGTCCTAAAAGTAGGGGTGCAGTTAGTGCAATTTTGGGGGAGCCAATAAGGTTTTAGTACTGATTCCCCCTAAGGCCTGACAATATTGAAGCCATTCCTTTCACATACTTTCAATTGCAATCCCTGCGCCACTCTTAATCACAACCCAAAAAACCAAGAAATTGTATGGGAAGCCCAAGCAGTGGCCAAATTCTCCACCAAACTGGTTGTGGACAAGTTCAAACCAAAAACTTTCGGTCAAAACTCAGGGTAAAACTTTCGGTCAAAACTTTCGCCCAAAACTCAGATCAAAGCTCAGGTCAAAACTTTGTGGGACCCAAACCTTACACTTTAGGGTTTAGGGTTTAGGGTTTCTATAAACCCACCTCCCAGGGCTCTGGCGATGCCAGGTGCCAGCGGCGCAGCATCCACGGAGGTCATCTCTAGCTGAGGTCGCCGCCTCCTGGTCTGAGGTTTTGGGGATATAGGGTTTAGGGTTTAGGGTTTAGGTTTTAGGGTTTGGGGTTTATGGTTGATGGCTTAATGCTTAAGATTTAGGCTTCAGGGATTAAGGCTTGGGGATTATGATTTTTTGAGATATGGAAATTAGGGTTTAGGGTCTGGAGTCAGGGTTCAGGGTTTTAGGGTTTGGTTTTCTTGGGGGGTATAAGGCTTATACAAGGCTCACGTTAGGGTTGTTCAGGCAGTATGTAGGGTCAGATGAGGAAAGAAAATTGAAGCTTCTAGAGGGCTTAGGGTTTGGGGATTCGTGAGTAGGGAATAAGGTTGAGTATGAGTAGGGCTTAGGTTTGGGATTAGGGCCTTTGGTCTGGAGTTTAGCGAGCTTAGCGATTAGTGAATGCAGATTCAGGTCTAGGTTCGGGGCTTTATTAGTTTTTGGGTTTAGGGAACGGGATCCCCTAAACCCTAAACCGCGGGTGCAAGGTCTAGGGTTTGGAGTGTGCGGTTTAGAGTTTAGGGATTGGGGCTTAGGGCCGGGAGCGACAATCGCTCCGCGAACATGAAGGAATGATATGGTAGTCCCCCATGCCCCCAGGGGCCCCAGCAACGCATGGGCACTACAAGAGGACTATGGGGTTAAGAAACTCCTCATATGGGATTCTTTCCGTAGATTCTCCATACACCCCCAACGGAATACCATGCCCCTAAACTAACATAGAACCACATACAGTCTCATAAGAAGCCCTAAAAAGACCGGTGTCCTTCTAAAAAGGGGGCTATGTGGGATTTCATACTTGTCTGCTGGAAACCATAGAACCCTAAACCTTCAACCCTGAGAGGAATAGTAGGTAATGTAGACCCATGATTAATAAACTCCCTCCTTTTAAGGGCCTAAATATTAGGATCCCTATTATAACCCCCATTTAGGGGAGAGGGTTTATTAATCAGGGGTCTACATTATTCCGAACTGGCCTCATCTCTTTGGCCAAGGCTGCATCACCACAGCCGAGGTCAACCATCTTCCACGGCCTGTGCGGGGAGTTTAGGGTTTAGGGTTTAGGGTTTCGGGTTTAGGGGCCCGTAATACGGGCCCCTACCTGTTTCCTGGGTCCTAATTATGGGCCTTGCACTGGGCAACTGTACTTCTCTAACTTTATAGTATCCATACTGAGGGCAGGTTTTGGGGTTTGGGGGAGTTAAGGTTAGCTGGCTAAGGCTCCAGGGTGTGGGGTTCAATGGAAGAGGATGGCTGAAAATTTCTAGGGCCTCCCCTATTCCCAACCCTTACCTCCAAACCGTTTGCGATGCACAGCCTAATCTGATCAGCATGGTGTTCACACGGTTTAGGGCTTAGGGATTGGAATTATAACGGCATGTCTTGCAAGGAAGCAAATACCCTTTTACATGGGAAGTTTCTCAAACTAGAGGGTACTGTACCGGTGCGCATTGACTTTTCCCATACAAGACACTACTCACCCCTTTCCCTTCATACTACATCGCATCCCATAGGGATTAATATCAGCCTAGCATATATTGTCCTTACGTTTGGAATAATCTGTTCAGAATAACCCCCACCCCCTAATAATCAACCCACTCCCCGAATAACAAACCCCTCCAAAATGGGACAGTCACATTTTAGAGAGAAAGAGATATATATATATATACATATACATATGGAAATCCAAAACCCTAAGCTGTACGCCCTATAAACCCGAAATCCTAGACTTTAAACGGTGAAGGGATTCTAAGTAACCCCAAACTCCAAAGCCAGGACCCTACAACTGTCATATCCGTATGACCGGTTCCGAAGCTTGAGCGCTGTGGTTACCAAAGGATCCTTGTATTACCTGTAACTCCAATTACGCACAGCTCAGCCTAAACTACATTAATAAGTATGATGGTATGACCCATGATACTGTAAGTGAATATTAACGATATTATGTAACCCTTGTATAACCAGAAAACAACCCCTACATAACCTTATATCACCGTTATATAACCCCAGTCTAACCCTTCTATACCCTGTGTATACCTATTATAGAACCCCTACCTAATCTTCATATCATCCCGTTCCCAACTTAACACCCATAGAGTCCTGTATGTATATATATATACATCTTCCCTGCAGAATCCCGAAATAAGCCTTACGTAATCCGTATATTACCCCTATAACCACCAAATCCCTGAACTACAGATTGCTGAGCTGTAATGTAAGCATGACGAGATTAATATAACAAGGGCATACATGGGCAGTACATAGGGATTGCATAGCATGAATTATACTGATCCATTC
>CAJNIZ010007477.1:4940-16081 GCA_905231905.1 Symbiodinium pilosum
GCGTCACCACGCTGGCCAGGCCTTGGAGGGTTCAGGGTTGTTCAATAAGGAGGCTGGGGTAAGTTTTCGGGTCATTTTAGGGTTTAGGTTCGAGGTGTGGAGCTTAAGGTTTCTGGGTGCAAGCGCTTCAAGGGTTCTTAACAAGCATAGGAATAACATTTCAGATTGTCCAAGGACAGGGACACTTAAGTTTTGAGGTTGAAGGTTTCAGGTGTGGGGTTTGAGCTTTCTGCTAGCGCTCAAGGTTCAGGCCTAAGTCCTGGGTCCAAGCACTTGGGAGGTTGTCGAAAAGCATCATTCCTTGTCAGATATTGTGTGCAGGGGACGGAAACAAGGACACTCCCATGTAGAGCGAAGGATCTGCTAAAATCTTGTAGGGTTTAGGGGAGCATTAATCCTTCGTGTCTGGGGTAGAGGGTGGCCCGTGGAAAGTGGGCTTCATTGCCAAGATTTCCACACCCACAGGGCATGACAGGGCAGCTTTTGGGAAGCTGCTGCATCACTTGGGTTGAAAAGTTAGACCCTGAACCCTAAACTCTGGAACTGTGTTGCCTGCAAGCTCTGCAGTGGACAGGATTCGAGGATTTGGGTTGAGAAGACTTACATACCCCCATCTTTTAACATGCTTCCGCGAATAACTCCTACATGTCCCTATGTACCCCTGTATAGTCGCTGTATGCATCTGTTTGTGCTGCATGCAACCTTTGATTGGGCAGGGCTTTTTGCTGTAGGACTGTGGTTCTAGGGATTCAAGACGCCTGGGCCGACGTGTAAGAGTGTGGTTTAGGATTTTAGGGGTTTAAGAGTTCACGGGTGGGGTTTACAGGATTTAGGGTTTATAGGGCTTATTAGAGTCTAGGGATTAAGGGGTTTTGGGGTTTGGGGGTTGACGATTTGGGGCTAAGAGCATTGTACAACAAAAATAGCGCTGCTCAGTTGAACATCCTTCTCCTGCAGGCGGTTGACGAAGAACTCCACCGCTGCATAAGGAACGCCAATGAAGAGCTTGTACAGCCAAAGTTGGCATATTTTGGCAGAACTTGAGAACCCCCAAGCCCCAAGATTACCCAGTAAATCCCAAAACCCCTAAGCCCTACATCCTAAGCCACAAGCCTTCAACATTCGAAACCTAAAGCCTTCAATCCTAAACTCTAAATCCTAAACCTTAACCCCTAAATAACCAACAGTACCAACAACAACAGCGGGAATGGTAATCATATTATGAAAAATAACGACAATAACCGAACTACGTACTAACTGCAATAATGACAGCCCCAGCGAAGCACAAACCGTCTTAACCGCCCGTGAAAGCCCTGGGCTTCCTGCCTACGGCCGTGCCAACGCCGCACTGTACTGCCATCTTGCTAGATACCAAGCGAGAATGTGGATGTGTCTACGTGCCTGTGGCACCGGAAATGTCTCGAGCCTAAAGGCTCTGCGGCAGAAGGGGGGCGCCATGAGTTTGACCAGCCTGGAATTCTGCAGTGCGCACTGTAGTGCCATATATATACATATTTATATATAGTAATGATAACAAGAATTACTATTAGTATAAGAATAAAAATAATCATGATAATCATATGATGGACGAAAATTGAAACACTCCACTCCTCATCCGTTCTTTCCGGCGTCGTGCCCCAGAGTCGCAGCAGTTACGCACAAGATGCACGGACCATGCGATAATGACCTTGCAAGTCTGGGCCCCAAATGCTGCGGACCATCCTCGGCACCATGTAAAAGAAGCCATCTGTGCCGGCTGAGGATGAAGGGTTCTCGGTTCAGACATGCGATTTGCATGCACCTTAAGCGAGTGAACCTTCCATCCGAGTCTGCTTGTGAGACGCCAGCGGTCGTCCTGAAAATTGCAAACTGTAACTGCAATGACAGGACGCACTGAAACAACTCCTCCAGGTCGCATGGCCGAATTACGATCCCTTTGTTTTGAAGGGAAGGTACCCGTAGCCAGGTTGCTGTACAACGAAGAAGTCGAAACTCCCTGAAAAGTATTCACTGAATGGGACCCGCTCACCGGATACCTAGTGTAAGTCTCCGGAGTGGTTCCTGCTCTGCATGGAGAATGATAGCAGTTACGCATCAGGTTATAGCACTGCCCATTTAGGCAATCGCAATTATGCGACAAATCTCTCCTTGTAGTCCGCTGGACCAAGGGGAACAGGTCTTCCACAAAAATGGCAGTATCTATACATAGCATTAAATAGCGGGACGCCAACATGGACTCTTAAATGCTATAATCCTCACCCATAGGGACCCAAAAAATACCCTCCATTTGTGGAAACCCCCATATTAAAGGAGTCTTTGCGTGATGACAATCCTTCCCTGCCCACGAAAGTCACCCGCGGCATTGGTCCGGACACCTAGGCTGGGCCATGATAAATGCACAATCCCTTCCCTCTAGAATGAACTCGCCCATTATTGTTTAAGGTTTAGGTTTTCCCCCAAACCGCAAATCAATCCAGAATCAGTTCATCCCACAAGTGACCATGCTTCCATACTTGACAGATAGAGACAGAGAGACAGAGACAGCGGAGAGACAGAGAGGGTGAAGGAGGCAGGTATGTTCCAGGGAGATACGGGTGCAAAGATCAGGGAGAAGGCAACTTGAAACCAAGCTCTGGACACGAGAGGTGGGTGGCTGTTTGAATGGTTCAATGAAACACTTCTTGCTCCTTCCTGAAGCCAAGTCTTAACCCCAAGGCAACACAAAGGATCCCGCATATCAAAACAAAAGAGGTGCAATTTCAGCAACCACAACATTTTTCCACCGCAATTGTAATTTCAAGCCATACTGTAGGCCTTATCGAATGATGCCGGTGGACACCTTAAACCCTGAACCCTAAACCCAAACCCTAATCCCTAAATCGCCTACATGCATATGATGCCTACATGTTCCAAATCAGGTCCGCGTAGCCAGGTTGAATCGGGCCGACGGGATTTGCATCCGCAAGTCTCCTTTTTCACAGGGTTTAGGGTTCAGTGTTTGTTTCTTGTGGCTTTCGGGCTTCAACCGTTAGCAAAGACCCCTTTCACCCACAATCAAATCAAATTAAGTAGCCCTGCTGAAGACCAAACAGGGCAGCATCTGCAACATGTCCTTGCTTGTATGCAGTAGGCCGCTTCTATCAGGAAATTGCCAAGCGTATTCGGGATGAGGGTTTGGGGTGCAGGGGGCAGACCATCAAGAGCAAAGGGCGCTGCTTGAAGGTCGTAAATCTCACATCCAAAAGATACTTGAAGCGGGATTCTACATGTTGGCCGTGCTTCTGTCGGAAGTCCACAAAACGTAGGTTTGATGGGTCCGGTTCAGGCAATTCCCCCGCTTCTCATAATCACAACCTTTGGCGAGGAATCTGGCGAGCCTGATGCTTGGGCTCGTAGAGTGTTTGCTAAGTTCCAGACGGCTGTGGCTGCGAGGGGGACATCACAACCACATTCCGGATGCCATTCACACTATGGCATGATACTCAATGGCTCTCAAATGTACACTCTACAATATGACGGCACCTGGATCGCCCACACTTTGATGGAAAAAAGCTGACCCACGTTAACATGAGATGTTCTTCACGTATTGATGGAATAAATGATGCATGACCTTAAGCGCGCAAGGTCCTAAGAATCAAACTTCTCCTTTCACAGAAGCACAAAATGGTGATACTGTATGTGGCTACACCTCGAACTTCCAAGCAGCCATATTCTTAATCTGCAGAACCTCCCAACATGGTAGTTTCCCTAAACAGGGGACCCCAATGATAGACCCCAAAATACGACAGTCCTGAGACCCCAAAAGGCACCTCTCAATTTACGGAAAGCCCCATATCCCGAAACCCTAAACCCTAAATAGTAGTTTCCATTTTCTTTTCCATTATCCCAATGTTACCCCAAGATAACCCTATACTAATTGCATGTTCTTAATCTTCGGAACCTCCCATATAGACTGACATGTTCTAAGCGTGGCCAAGTTTCGGGGCAAGCCCAGATGATTGGACGCACAGTCCTGCAGAGGGTGAACACATCAGTTCTGGTTGCGAAGTGGCATGTCGTCACCGTGCAAGCGGGAAGGACAATGCATTTGTTGGGCATTCACCACTTGTCGACGAAAAAGCGGGACCAAGGCTTCTTATATCACTACAGTTCCGTGCAGGCCTGCATTTGCATGCAACACGTGCTGAAGGATTGCAGCAAGTAAGCTTCGGTTCTTCGAACTTGTTATCTTGTTCTTGATGCGCCGCTGAACTCTTGGAGCTTCGTGTCCGCCCAGACTCTAGACAGGCGTCCTCTGCGACCAGCGTCGCTGGCGCACGGGGACACGTCACAATATCGACCACTGTGGCGCAGGCCAACCAGCCACATCCGGACCTGGGACAAAACGGAGCTTACCCACTCAATCAGGCATCAGCTTTGCTTGCACTTGAGCCTACCGAGGAAAAGTCCTGATGAACAGCTGCCATTTTAGTGCTGTTCGCCCTGCCGAAACAAGAAAACAGCGCCAGGGAAGATTGTTCGCAGGACGTTCAAGCTCCACGCATTGCTGCGCGCTCCTGAGGCCCTCACTCAGTGCTGGTCCGCTGGGCAGCGGCTCGGGGCAATTCCTCACGGAATTCAACACATGCCCGCCAAGGCTGCAAGTGTAGCAACACACTCCTGGCAACAACTTGAAAAGCCATGAAAACCAACAGAGTTTGGCTGGTTGGCCTGCCGCGCCACAGTGGTCGATATTGTGACGTGTCCCCGTGCGCCAGCGACGCTGGTCGCAGAGGACGCCTGTCTAGAGTCTGGGCGGACACGAAGCTCCAAGAGTTCAGCGGCGCATCAAGGACAAGATAACAAGTTCGAAGAACCGAAGCTTACTTGCTGCAATCCTTCAGCACGTGTTGCATGCAAATGCAGGCCTGCACGGAACTGTAGTGATATAAGAAGCCTTGGTCCCGCTTTTTCGTCGACAAGTGGTGAATGCCCAACAAATGCATTGTCCTTCCCGCTTGCACGGTGACGACATGCCACTTCGTTTGTACATCAGCCCTGGACTAAAGTTATGGTATATTGCTTAGAAACTCCCCCCTAAACCCCCCCTAAACATTCCTCATGTGTTCCCCAACCTAAGTTTGATCCGTAGCTGGAGCAGGCATCCGCGAAGCTGGGAGCAACCTGGCCCTAAAAGCACAGCTAAACTCGCGACCAGGGCGAGGATCGCGACCATGCTGGGTACGTGTGTCCTCTGCCGCTGACCACATGCCAGTAATTTTCAATCGACAAAAAGTCTCTGACGCTAACTTCCAACACCTGCCTGCACCTTCTCAGCAACTAGGGAAAAAGCTGGTGCCCGGCTCCTGAGCACAGGTGGGAGTACAAACGGCAGGCAGGGTTACCAGCAGGGAAGCTTCAAATATCTGGAAATATCCACGCCATAAACGGAGCATGTCAATGCCACATCGAGTCAAGACGCGGCAAGCTGTTTCGCTGGCGCATGCCCAAAGCAGAATGTACCTTAAGGTCTTGCAAGAGTGTACGACCATTCCAAATATTCCAAAGAGCCTCGAGAATTCAACAGGTAAGGTAAGGCAGGGGACATGTCGCATGCTGGTACTGCGGCCAGCATCCTTCAAGCGAGGTGGAGCACTCATCCCATCCGAATAGAAAAGACAGCAGCAGTTAGAGAACACACCCAGCACTCAGCCAAGTCCTGAGAAGATTGGGAAATCCGGCGTGTCTCAAATGCTCCTGCCATGACATGTCAGACCACTGTCGCTACGATAACTTCTTGCATCACAGGAAGAAAGCCACCCTGTGACGGAATGTGCATGCTTCAGAGTGGAAACCACGCTTAACAATAAAGTTCCTCAGTCTTACTCTTATAACTGGGCCGTGCGACAGAAGCCGCAAATCCCGCCCCCAGTTTACTGGATACTCAGATCCTGTAATCAGGACACCTCCTGTCTTGATACACCCCAGTTGACACACCCCAGATATCCAGCTTGTCATGGACAGCTGAAGTGGATCTGGCCTTGCCGATGCTTACTGCAGATCGCAATTGCGGCATCTCTCTGTCTGTACGTGCGTGTGAATGCCCATGGACAAGGCCCTATACAGCTTAAACCCATCAGTTGTGCCCCCAATCGGGGGGGCTGATCAGCTTGGGGAACCATGGGAGAGGGCTACTGCAGGGAGTGCTTCCTGAATCTTGGATAGCCCAAAGCCGAGCCCAAAAAGCTAAATCCGCCAAAACATCCCTACACGTCGGAAACGAAAGCCCATAAATCACGAAGCTTCATCGAAATTTCCCTTGAAGGGTACCTGTGCTTCAAGAACTCCAAAGCTTCGAGGCTCCCTAAACCCTCATCCCCAAACCCTCCACCCTAAACCCCCTAAACCCTCAACGCCAATCCTAAGCCCAAAACCGCGGAGGCATCCTGGATCCGCGCTGCGCACGAAGCAGTCCATGTAGCCGAACCTGAGCCGCCATGAGCCAGGGGAGGCTTTGGCTTACTGCGATGTAGGGTTTGTAGGGAATAAGGGGGTATATTGGTTGTATGTAGGGATAATGGAAAAGAAAATGGAAACTGCTACATCACAATCGTGTACATATTTGAGTTATAGTAGGGAAGAAGGGAACATAGTATCCAGGGGTTATTGAGGGATTCTATTCCCTCATTCCCTACTAAGAACCAGCAAGTTGGGGTTTCAGCACTTTCGGGGTCTTCGTGGTTTTTGGGTTTGAGGGCTTTGGGGTCCCGGTGTTTCAGGAGTTTTGGGGGTGTTGGACTTTTCGGGTTTTGGAGCTGAAGGCTCAGACAAGCCGGCTTCTCTCGATCGGGGCCGGTGCGGGGACCTGATGCACAACATCAGAAGGGTCAAGGGTGTAGGACTTCTGATGGCGTTCAGAAAGCCGGATAATCAAGCAACGCTTGCTTTTAAATTGGACCAACATTGGTGCACCAGGTGCTGGTGCATGTCCACTTGCTTGATGAAAGCCATGGGCCACGTTGGTCCGCTTTTGGGGCGCTATGGGGTGCCTGCCGCTTCGCTATGGGCGGGTGGCTGTAGAAAAACAGAGGTCAATCAAGAAGTTCAAGCTGTTTAAGGTTATACCCTAAACCCTAAATCCTGTAGAATCCCCTATATAACCCCCTTTAAGGAGTTCAAGCTGTGTTCCTTTAGCCGCGAACCCCAGAAGCCCATGTCCACAAAACGCATCCTCTAGCTTCTCCTAGGTCCAAGTACACCTCAAGCTTCCCCGCAACATCATGGAAACTGATATGTCCCCACTTAAGAGCTACAGTAGTCTGTGTCGGGCCTTTAGTGGCCTTTGTAACCTTCCGTGTTAGTTATGGGGATGGTACTTTCAAGGACCGTGGAGTTCGGGCATATATTACATCCCCGTAATCAGCCCATAATAACCCTAGTGTAACCCTTTTTAAGTGGGCTATATATAGTGGGTTACCTAACCCATGAGTAAATCCAGGGCCCCTCAACGTTGAATTCCATTGCCTCTTTCATTTCTCTACATAATAGCCCCATAGCATAAGCCACCATTAGTTTGGGGTAGGGTAGTGTCGGGGGTGCATGGGGCTAAGGCGCGGGCCCAGAGCGTGCTGGCGCAGCTCTGCGGCACTCACCCTGCAGGGCGGACAAGTACAGTTGAATTTACTTGGTTCACGGTCACGGGTTTAGGGCTGGGTTTTTCGATTGATGTAGTTGCTGGATGGCAGGGTTCTCATGCTCCAGGATCTATACAGGGCTTAGGGCTTTTGAGAATTTCAGGGTGTAGGGGGTCTGGGGTACCGGGCTCAGGTTCGTTTGCGTGTGCAGGACTGCGGCTGCCAGTTTTTAGAACCACGTCCCGTTTTGCGGGGCCCCAGAATAACGCCTACAGCATGTTGGCCCATGTTTAGCTTCTCATCGTAAAGGTAAGAGATTGAGCGGACGAATGAAAGTCTAAGAGTCTAAGAAGATTATGGGATTGCCTACTTTTATCCAGAGTTAATTACTGAGGTTCTCTCAAGGAACTATATAGGGGTACATAGAGATTTGTAGGCTAATATATGGAATCAAATGGAAAATGAAATGACACCGGGCTTTTGTTATTGTGCTCGGAAAGTGGACCTGACCTCATAATTCCTAGCAATGACCCAAGCTTAAGTACAAGGCACCGTACGCAGGGCTCTACTTTCTACAGCCTGCAGTGCAGGGAGTCTCGGCAGGGACTACATCAGGACAATAGGGAGATTCGTGTATAAACTATGCTTAGATGAGGGTTATGCGGGAGGGAGGGTCGGGCAGGCTGCTGGGGGTAACGTGGGCACGAAGGGCGGTCTTCTCGAAATCATCGCGTGAAAGCTTGTGTCGAGTCACGGCACAGACTGCAGTCGCGGAGGTGGCAACCAGAGAGGCGGCGGTAAGAGGCGCGCTGGAGGCTGCCGGCCAGGCCTTGCGGTTTGGCAACTCTAGGGCATTGTAGCTGGGGGGGGTGACATTGAAACAAGGCATTCAAGCGGATAGGCGCATGTAGGGACACAACTCTATGATATGTATATATATATATATATTTATGTGTACATGTATAAATATGTACGTAGACAGATATGCAGGTATGTAGATACCTATCCCGTCTAACAGTGTGACTTCGCATTTCCCGCCCTTATTTGCCCCTACAGCCCCTCAAAATTTTCCAACATCCCTAGACTCCACGCCGTCAAACTCCCTCGACCCCTAACTCTACGCCCCAAGCCCTCAACTGTACACCCACAATCAGCACAACTAACGTGGAACCACGAAAGGGCGCAATCAAGTCCATTGTCCCTACACGAAAAGGGGCTCTGCGGGGCTAGGTCAGTTCCAGGAGGGTAGGTTCCGTATAGCCAGCGTTTGCAACTGCCTGCCTGATGCCGGACCTTTGTAGTGGCGCGAAGTGAACCTGTCAGGGGTTAGGGATTATGGGCTTGGGGTAAAGGAGATGGGGGTCCTTTAAACATTGGCTACCCGCAGGTGGAAAGGCTTATGGCTCAGAGTTCAGCACCTGCGTGGCTAGACTGGGGTCCAACATCTTGCGATAACAGTCTTAAATATTCATTGTTGTGGGGCCATTGTCACTTCCTGCAGACCATAAAACAGGAAAGATGCGGAGACTCTGTAGAAACCAGGCTTCTGATGTAGTCGTGATGCAGGGATGGGCTGCTCTTTAAGCTTGGAACGCCGCCATGCTTGCACCCCTCCTTCCTGGACCTTCTATTGCGGTGTCAGAACTACCCAAAAAAATCTGAAAAGGTGCCTTTTGGCTGGCTGCCAGCTCCTGCGATGAAGGTGCTGTGCACCACGCCGGCCAGGCCTTGGAGGGTTTCCAGGTTGCTCAGGCTCAGGAGGCGGCCTCAGGTTTAGGGTTCAACGTGTAGGGCCTGGGGCGCAAGTCCTGGGTCCCATCACTTGGGGGGTTGTCGAAACGCCTCGTCCCCTTGCAGATATTCTGTCATGGGGCCCGGAACAAGGACTGCAACGAGTGCAACGAGGCAATGGGTCAAACTTCCATGTAAAGTAGAGCGAAGGATCCGGTAAAAACCTTGTAGGGTCCAGGGGAGCAGTAAAACCCCAGATTTAACAGGACCAGCAATGCTTCGTGTCTGGGTTAGAGGGTGGACCGTTGAAAGCGGGCTTCATTGCCAAGATGTTAAAGCCCACAGGGCGCGACAAAAGGCTTTTGGGAAGCTGCAGTTGCTGCATCATTTGGGTTGAAAAGTTGAACCCTAAACCCTAAAATAGGCAATGCATTGAGTTGATGAAGTTTGAGGCCCCTCCCCCTCCACAGACTCCCGATATATCTCCTATATATCCCCGTCTCTCACAACAATACGTATCCCTAGAGAATCCCTACATGTCCCGCATGAAGGGGTTTGCGACTTAAGGTTAAGAGCGCTGACAGGACTTGATACCCCCAAGCCCCGAAATTCGCTTTAATCATCTTAAATCCCAAGACCCTAAGCCCCATATCCCGAGTCGCAAGCCTTCTGTATTCGAAACGTCAGGCCTTCCAGTCCTGACCTCAACATCCCAAACCTGAGGCCCTAGACCCTAAACCTAAGAAAATCATCACACGAATGATGATGGTAACAATACTAGTACTCACGAGAGATACTAACAAAGCGCGTACGAGCTCTGGGCTTCCTGCCTACGGCCGTGCCAATGCCGCACTTTCTGGATGCCATCCTGCTAAAGACCAAGCGAGAATCTAGATGGCTGTAGGTGCCTTTTTTAGCACCAAAAACGTCTCGAGCCTAAAGGCCCTGTCATGGAAGGGGAGTGCGACGAAGTTGACACTGGCTTTACGATCATTTGCAAGAATGGAGTTTCGGAGCCCGCAGAAACACTCTGCCGAACAATGCAAGGTTGAAATAGCTTCAGTTCCAAATGGAGATGGTACTGTAGTCGGTGAGGTCGTTGAGTCGCATGGAGGCAACTTCTTCCTCTACCTCCAACTTATTAGTGCTGCACTTCTCCCAAAACCATGTGCTCCTTGTGGAATTCCCCCGCAAGGAGCTCACCATTTTAAGGAACCCAGGAACTCTCTCACCATAAGAAGCGTACTCTTCCCAGAGTCGTTGGCTTCAATTGGACAAGCAGTAGAGAATCTGGAGCACCAATGCCCAGTGCATGTTGTTGTCAGAGTTTTCAATCCCTTTGCTAGCATTGCGAAGCTGATGCTAGACGAAACACGTCACTTTCTGCTACGCTGCTTCGCAGCTCCTCTACCCTGCTGCATGCGGCCATGACAGACTGGCTGAAACCATTTGGCCTTGAGGCGCACAACTATTTTTTGAGCCGGGACGCGCGGATTCATGACAGGTTTTCAGGTCACGGCGTCATCTCCACCTTGAGGGTGTTGTGCTTGCAAATGCCCAGGATGACCGGCTCCACGTTTCCCCGCGTGTGTCCAGGATTCTGACTCCTTCGGGTCGGCAGGGATATCTTGCCTTCACGAACAGGCATAGCCTCACAGGCTCGTGCAGGCTTACGTCTCACCAGTGTGGAGCGATGCTCTTTCGAAGGCCCTCCGACATCGAAACTTGATGTGACATGAAGCCTGCTGGGTCGGCGGATACCTCGGGCAGCTGCACCATACATGGGCCTTTCGCACA
>CAJNIZ010007480.1:0-11451 GCA_905231905.1 Symbiodinium pilosum
CGCCGTAAGCTAAACCTTGGGTTTCGTAAGCTACCGTAAGCAAATTCCTTACCGTCAAAGAAACCGGATAAGGGTTTTGATCCTCGCTCAAGTACTTATACAGATGGCAGAACCAAACGGCAAGCGTCTCAGAACAGTGGTTCGTGCTGTGCGCGTGGAAGGGCGGCGAATGGCCTGCGGAGGCACTTTGCAGAAGCTCATTTGGTGAATGGGGCCATGCCCCAGGCTACAAAGCCCTCACCCAAAAAACATGCCTATTATTCTTAGCATTAATATTTAGGTGTTCTTCTTATTATCATTTATATTGTTCTTGTTGTTGTTATCATTCTTGGTAGTATTGTAATTGTTGTTGGTTTTATTGGAAGTGTATGTCAATCTCAGTGACATTGGCCAGCCTAATTTTAAAGCTGCACGGCCAATCCGCTGGCTGATTTGACATGGACCTGGATAGATGACATTACTAATAATAGTACTAATAATAGTAATAGTAATAGTAATAATAATAACAGTAATAATGATAATAATTTGCGGGCCTCATTTGCTGGAGAGCTTTGAAGTAACATCTTTTGATCGCGCTAGGGTTCCACCAACATGTTGAGATAGCATATAGGAAGTAGCTTCCGTTTTCTTTCCAATTATGCCTGTAGTATAATCCAAGTATACCCCAGTATACCCCCATATAGTCTGGTCCTTTGGGACTTTGAGGAACTTCTTGGCTTTCACGCTTCCTTTGAGTGATAAGAACCTCAATGCGTCCCTGTTTTTCTAGATTCTAGATGGCTCCATGGGACCCTCGTCTACTCGCCCAAAAGAAGCCCTTCATTTATGAGGAAAAGGGACACTTCCATCCCCTCCACCTAGTGTAAAACCCCCATGCCCCTAATACTAAATATTCCTAAACATTGCCGCCTACCACAAAAGAATATTTCATACTAGGGCCCCTAAACCCCAAACCCTAAACCCTAAACCCAAACCCTTAAACTCTAAGTCCTATACCTTAAACCTTCTAAACCCCAACCTCTTAATCCTAAACCCTAAACCCCATACCTTATAAACCCTGAAGCCGATATGCTGCGAGCCCAAGGACTCCTGGGACTGGGCACGAGCACCCGTAGGTGGGCTAAGCAGACTTACACGATGGAGTGTAGGGCTTAGGGTTTCAGGGTTTTAGGGTTTTGGGTTTTGGGGTTACATAGGGTGTAGGGTTGCAGGTTTAGGTTTGTACCCTTAATGTTTGTGATCCTAGGTTTTTGGGCCCCAAATACCCTGATTAAGGGCCATATTCCATGGTTTACCGACCCAACCAAAGGCTACAAACCCTACCGGTACAAAGAAGAACTGCTTAGAGTTTAGGGTTGCAAATTCAGAGTTTAGGGTTTAGGGTTCAGGATTTTGGGTTAGGGGTGCTCAGGCGATTTAGGATCTTGGGGTGAGGTTCCAGTCGGTTCAGGGTTTGCTTTTTGCGATTGAGGTTTCAAGGTTTAGGGTTCTGAGTGCACAAATCGAGGTTCAGGGTGTGTGTCTGAGGGTTGGGATTTGGGGCTGAGGTTTCAAGGTCTGGGTTTCTGGTTTCACGGGTAGAGGTTCTAGGGTTGAGGGCTTGAGGCATATCTTAAAATCAGCTTCTGCAGATACACCCCAACACTGCGGAATCAAGTGGGGCATTCCTATATCACGATTCCCAAGGGGAAGCCATAGCTTTGGAACAGGGCTGTGGCTTAGCTGTACAGGTTTTTTGCGTTAGGTTTGGCCCCATGCGCTACCAGTACCCTACTGTAAAGGTGTAAATGTGGCTTTGTAGCAGCCGCCTGCTTTATGGGAAATGTATCAGTTCGCAGAGCTGCTCGATAAAACATGAGGGTTTAAACGATCTTACAGTCAACAGTCCTAATGATGCGGTTTGATCATCAGTAACGCCCAGCCCCTAACACTAAACTCCGAGAGCCTTAGGCCCTAAATCTTTCGATCCTAGACCCTAACCCTGGGCTCTATCATAAAAAAAGCAGGAGATGGCGAGTTCTCGCTACTTTCAGACCGGAAGAAGCTTGCCCCGGTCTTCGAAGGAATGTTGCGAAGCAAGCTTACTTTCTTCCTGGCCCGTGGTGGGATTTCGCAAAATGATTAGTAGGGTTAGGGCTTAGGGCTCAGAGCTCAGGGCTCAGCGATACTGCAGAATCAGCTGGACATGGAATGGAAGCTGCAGTCCCCAAGATAGATTATGCGATTACGTCCTGTGTTTGGAGGATGTAACCAATCAAGGACACTTCCCCAAAATGAGGGCTTGGGAAAATCCAGTTGATCAGGGTTTACTTGACTCAGTAGGGCTTAGGGGTTGGTTTTATAGATTAGATTGGATTGAGTAGGGGTTTACGTTCTGATTGAGGTTCATTGTGGCTTACGCTTTTTGCGGAATGAAGGGCTCAGGGCTGGGTCATTCTGCAGTTGACCTGATTTTGAAGGGATTGATGATGGTGGACATCTGGCAATCACCAGGTGAGTTTCACGATTACCGCATGCTGCTCAATTCTCAGCGGATCCACATCAGAGGCTGGAGCAGTTTATTAAAAGATGCTTGAGTAGTGCTTAATTCAGGGGTGATACTCGGGACCTTAATTACTAGCACTAAGCATGCTAGTGTGAGGGACTACATCACAAGCCGCGATCCACATGAACGTAGTCAAGGTGTCCTTCCATACTTGTCAGGCCTGCCTATCGATCGAATGGTGGACTTAGTCCCTGGGTTCCACTCTGACACGCCGCTGGGTCCTTGACTGGCCCGAACTTCTATACATTGTGCAGGGTTGGGGGAGGGCTACAGGGTGTCCAAGAAGTTGATGCGGCTTGTTAATGTCAAAGTGACGACTAGGAGGATGTTTAACAAGCCTGCCCCTTGTTGATGCAGTCACTACTGGATGGAATTAGTGCTGTCACCACCACCGCATTGCCAATCCAGAATCCGAGTCAATGTACATATTTGTTCAAGCTTGACGTGGGCGTATGGGCGGACGTGGTTCAGAGTGCAAACCCTAGACTCTGTGTTTGTTAGCAACCCTCACATCGCCGAAATTGCAACGTCTTCATACTCAATGCCGCCCCGAGATGTGCGATGTCCATTTGTCGTTTTCGCCCTTTTTCCCCATCATGTCGTCCAATTATACATAATCTTGTTTTCCATTCTGCTTGTTCGATGTTTACAGCCCCCTTCATATTTGCACATTTCGAACAACATGCCTGTACAGGCCAGAAAGGATGTTGTCTCTGTAGCTGTGGGTCCATGTTCCCACTCTTGAAGAGAGAACTTCAGGTCAACCAGAACCCGTGGAAAGTTCGTGGAAATGCACCCAAGCCATGCCCAATAGAAAGGCTCCCAGTTCAGGATTTGCGTTGAGCTACAGTACCAGTCTTCCCAAGCATTTGGATGAAGAAGTCATGCTGAGTTTTGTCCTTTGATTTTTGAAGAGCTCAGGCAGGATCCTGCCACTTATGACCTGGAACTGTTCCTGCACCTGAACGGTTTCCATGATGTGCAGGAGCCTAGGCATGTACGGGAGTATTCCCTGGGTGAAGAGGCAACGGGGGCAGGTATTAGGAACAAACATGGACGTACGAGTTTATGCTATTGGCGGCCAGTTAGTCTGAGTCTATTGGCCTTTACAGCATGTGACCGCACAGTCGATAGGATCATGAGCTGTCTTCAACCTCCCATGTGTAGGGCATCATATCATTCAATAATAATCCCAGCAGGGCTTATGTCAGTGGCAGCATACAACCTGCACCATTCAAGACACGTTCGAAATGCTAGCAGGAATCACAGGATCTTGCGCAAGTCCCGGCCAACTTTAGGGGTTCCTTTTTTTCGATACTTGTAAACGGGAACCGAAAAAATTGGGTACATAAGCAGGTCTCATATTCTTAGAAAGTCTCATATACTTCCCAATACCTATTTTGAAATTTCTAGTACCTTAAATATTGGGTACTTTGACCCTGGGCACGGTTCCGAAAGTTTCTTGGTTGACAAGGCTCCATTTTGGTTGTGTCCACTGCGTGGCTGCTAAACCCTAAATTAATGTCCCATTTTCAGAAAGCCACTTGTTAAAGCTGTTTTCTGCATGTTATTTGTCCATATTTTGGTACATGTAAACCCAATATACTGTAATATAACCCCGAAAACCCTCAAACGATAGTAGCCAACTTTGAGTTCCCCATTACTGCCACAGCCAGCAGCCGGGGTCGGACCTCCAATGGTCCAATGATTACCAAAGGGGGAATACTGTTGGTATTAAAGATCCTGCATGGCCTTCGTATACTACAGTACCATAATTCCCAACGTATAAGGTACCAAAGGTCATGCAGGATGTTGAGTATCCACTGTAGTATAGGAACATGAGAAACTCTCAAATCTTGAATACAAGCATCTAACCCCTGCCAGGCTGAAAACCATGCACCTTAAAGCCCCCATCCGCAAATAGTGGTACCACAGGAGTATACTGTTATGCCTCGTTGTCGCTACTACAGGGAGGGGGCCTAACCCAACTTACATACCACATGCTGGAAGCTTGTACAGGATGTGCATAATGTTGAGAACCTGCCAAAAATCAGTCCAATCGAGCCGAAGAAATCTATCGTTGCAGATCCCTCACAATTCTTGGGTCAGATAAGTTAACAGTTTAGGATTAGGGTAATTGCCTGGGTTTGCTGGAACCCAGGAACGAACCCCAGAGGGTTGGACACCCATCTGTTTCGCTGCTCTGGATGGAAGCCCCATGCTGATCGCAAGTCTCATCGAGCAAGGCGGAAGCTTAGAATTTGGGTAATCTATAAGGGTTATTGAGGATATGTAGAACTCCTAGAGGGTTTGGTGATTGATATGTAGGTTGTATATATATATACATAGGGAATAGAGGTTTCATCAGTTAGAGTTTCGCAATTAGAGTTCCGCATTGGGGTTATGCATGGTTCAGGGACATTGCCCCAACAACGGTGAGTTAAAGCGAAAAGAACATGGAACAAAAAACGTACACTGAGATTATCTAACAGCTTATGGGTAATAGGATTTCTAAACATCGGGGGTCTCCTTGAAGGCTTCCCACGTAACGGATCATAGTATTTTACGGTATACAACAGGATCCAATACCCATGTGAGCGTGTTGCCTGGGACTGAGAAGACATCCGGAATCGAGGGCGTAGCTTTTGTGGTCCCGTGGCCATAGTTGAGGGTTGTGCACATCTTTTTGCTAGCTTGTAGGGAAAGGCCCTGCAATCCCCGTGCCGCTTGATGACCTTGAAAGTGCCAAACCAAAGGACATGTGACTAAACGCATTGCTCCCAGCCTTCACTTTCAAATTTCAGACCGTGCACTGCAACATCGCTGTCCACGCCCCCCCATCTCCCCCTTATCAAGGTGCCTCCCATGTTTGGCGCCAAACCCTGAATATAAAAGCTTAACTTTAAAGAAAGGATCTCATCCCTGGACCTCAAACCCCAACCCAACGAACGAAAATTGCAATAGACATAGCTTGGGATGTTGAATTTGAAAGCTCGCAGGTGCAGACATGAACGACAAGATTCTGAAGGAAGACTCACTGAGCCTTGCCGGAACATGTGGGATTTTCTCAAAAGTAAGTACGAATAGTAATGAAATAGCAGCAGTAACAGTAAGAGTCATATAGCAGTAGTTTTAATTTTGCTACCAATCACAATAGTCGAAATTGCCAAAACATTATAGCAATCACAAGAACAACAAGGTTCATCTTTTGGGGTGGGGCGGGTTTTGGGGTTGGGGGGGGGGGGGGGGTGGGGGGGTTTGGGGGTAGCAATCTTGGAATTTCAATTTTGAGAAACACTTACGTTTTCTGGGAGATTCTTATGCAGAGAGGGGCAGCAACAAAACATGTTGTCATTTTCGAAAATCCTTCAAGAATGAATGGCCTTTCTACTTCCTCTACTTCCAGAGACTTTCTAGTGTGCTTCTTCATCGTACCTCTCGAAGGCGGCGTGTGTAAGACCAAAGCCATAAAGGCCTGAACAGCTAAACCTCAAGCCTTAGACACTGCCCCCTTCCCCTGTTCATTGACACCGGACAGTTGGTCATATTATGCACATTATTGCTCGTATTCCAGGCTGTTACGCGACAAAGGTTGATTGATAGATGATGCAGCAGTGTCCCTGAGATAGACTGCTACTAGGTTGGAGCTGTACTCAACTTATGCCCTAGGCCTTTCACAAGGTTGGTCTCTTCAATTGGGATTTCTGTTTGTAGAGGGGGTTAGGAAACCTTTTTATTGGCTGCAGGTCTAGCAACAGGTTATATCGGAACAGATAAAGAGACCACCAGTCCCTTCAACCCAAAATCTTAAGCCCTAAACCTTAAACCGTTCGGACATTCTGTGAGGATTGCTGGCGGAGAAAAATTCTCCCAAAATTGTGTCCCCCCAAAGTACCGGAAACCCTAAGCCCCAAATCGTCAACCTTATGCCCCAAACCCCTACACCTTAGGCCCCAGACCCTCAACCCCAAGCCATAAACCCTGAATTTAATCCCTAAATAGCATGTTCCATTATTTTCAATTATCCAATATAACCCCCGTATTACCCCAATGCGTACCTATGTCCCCTGATATCCATATCCCCTAAACCCCAAACCCCTAAACCCCTAAACCCCTAAACCTTAAACCCCAAACCCCTAAACCCGAAACCCTAAACCCCAAACCCCTAAACCCTAAACCCAGGTATCACTTCATGCCTGGCACTGGTGTTCCTTCCATGTGCGCCTTCCTTGCGCACAATGAAGCTGCGTCATAATAAGGTTTAAGTTGTGAAAGGTTTAGGGTTTAGGGTTGAGGGTTTAGGGTTTGAGGTGTTAAAGGTTTAGGGTTCAGGGTGTAGGATTTAGGGTTTAGGTTTGGGGGTTTAGGGTTTAGGAGGTAGGGGTGGGGGGTCAGGGTTCAGGGTTTAAGTTTTCACAATGGGGGGGATCTAGGGACCCTAAGTAGTTATGGAGAGTCAAATGGACAACCACGTGGAAAATGATGTGGAAAATGATGTGGATACTTGGTTCAGAGGTTATGGACTACTTGAACAGAGAGATACTGTAGTCCTCAGGATAGACTAAAACCCTAAACCCTATACCCATGTTTTGGATATAGTATTTTGTAACTGGGATTAGCTATGGAGTTGCCTGAAATGTCCTCTGCATCATCTCTAGCAGGGAGCTCCGGCATCCCCTTGTAATCCCAATATATGGGTGTTTCCCAAAATTAAGGGTACCTTTTTGGGGGTCCCTATATTAAGGACTATAGTATATTGGGGTCTATATTTGGGTACCCTAATTTTGAGAAACTACCATATCTCAATTTCCTTAGTAATATTCCGTGAACTCCACGAATACTGTACGGTTCTTTTTTGTGAGTTCAGCTTTTGGATTACCGTGGGTTTCCACTATACAGGGGTTCGTTTGATTACTAGGTCCAGCCAAGACCCTACATCAAAGGTGACGCGAAAATACAAAACACAAGGCTGGCAAACCCCCCCTTAACCCTAAAAGCTCCCAAACCCAAAATCCATTAACAAAAACTGAAGCACTAAACCACAAAAAATGAAATCCTGAACCCTCTTACCCTAAAACCCACACCCTATAGACCCTAACTCTTGGTTAGGAAGCCCTTCGCCTGCTTATCGACTGCAGAGCCGACTTAGCCAGAAAGGATTCCATCCTGGCAACCCCGTTGCTAGGTCGTGGGTTTAGGGCTTAGGGTTTTATTGTTTTATTGGGGTTCTAATGGGATAATGGAAAAGAAAGTGGCAACTTCTGTAGTGGGTTATATATAAGGATAATGTTAGGGTTATATTGGGTTTGGGGCTTGCTTAGGGTTTGGGCGTTGAGGGTTTAGGGCTAGGGGGTTGGGGTTTAGGGTTTAGGGACCATTGGGATAATATTTGGGTTATATTGGGGTAATGGAAAAGAAAATGGAAACATTATAACGGGTGATATATTGGGATAGTCTCAAGATTACATTGGGTTTAGGGCTCAGGGTTGGGCGGTTTAGGGTTTAGGGTTTGGTGTTTCATTAGGGTTCATGTAGGCTTAGAGTATCACCAAGATTGTGGTCCCAGGTTCCCCGTAAAAAAAAAAAAAAGCGATGTAGTGTGCCTCAAGTAGACCTTTAAAGTGCGTTCAGCTTTCTAGGTCCCTACAGTAGCCGCTCTCTGTGTTAGGATTTCTACGATGTTAGGGTTTAGGGTTCTAGGGTGTTTATGTGTTGGGTGTTAGCTGTTTTAGTGACTTGGGTCATAAGTTCAGCCTTGATTTTGGGTTGTGTAGTACAGTGGTCTAGATACCTAAAGTAGGGTTGAGTGGTGTTTGTTGCTTGGAATGGACGGGGTTCTGCTCTTGTATTCAGGTTTACTTTGGGTACCATATGGTAGCAAGTGTTGCTGGCTGTGAGTGGTTAAAGGGTGTAGGGGTTTCAGTTTTTTTCATCTCAAACCCGTAATGTACAAGCCCATTCATTAAAAACAACAACCAAGGGTATTCCCTTATCCTTGTAAACCGTAATGTAATATACTATAACCTGAAACCCTATTCTAGTTCAATGCCGGCTATCAATCACGTAGCCTTCCGATTTTGTAGCCTCTACCAACCCTTTCAGGGACCCTACCGTATTGCCTCAACTGAGGTTGCACTGGGCTGCGATTGGCAACAATCTGGAGGGAATTCACATTCTGCTGAGCGCCGGCTGTGATACGCAGGGACCCAACCTACTAGGACTGGGGTACAGGGTGCAATTTATTAAGAGTCCACCAAAAAGCATGGGTCGAAGAATGAGTAATACATTAATTGGGGATTGGGGGTCTGGGGTTTAGAGTTTAGGGATTTATGCGAAGAGAATTAGGCGAAACAACAAATCTGAAGTACAATAAGAACTGGGGTTATACAGCGGTTGAAAGGTGTCACGGCGTTGACTATTGAAAGCCATGCGTTCGACTGCAATAAGTTGACTTCATGATCTCCTTGCTCTCCACGTGCTATTTGATGCGTTCCCTGGCCCCTTGCCAGCTACGCAAGCACAGGGGCAACGCCAGCACTATTGCATTTCCCATTGAAGCATGAAATTGGTGCGGTAAACATATTGTTGTGGAGACAAACAGGGTGAAACGGACAGCATCATGGCGTTTTCGTATAACCCCAAGCATGCTGGAAAGTGCGTTGCGGAGATCGTGGGGGCAATGGCCAAGGATTTCCACATCGTTTCTCCGGGCGCGTTGTTTTGTGCGGCCTGCGCCTCGCACTGGGATAGTGGGAATCAAGGGCCAAGGGTTCAGATATTGATCCATGGCCCAATAGTAAGACAGTGCCTATACCTATACACCGCCATGCATGTTTGCATCTGAAAGCTGGTTGCGGATCTGTTTCTAGACCCCGCACGGGCCAAAGGGGGCTAGAAGCGAGTCCAATCACGTTGCGTCGATCATGCTGCGGGCAAAACAATGTCCGAACGCCACCGCTTGCCCGGCAAACGCGTGCCGGGACAGCAGGATGCCAAGAGCTTGGGGACGGAGGTGCATAAGGACTTTGATCAAAGACAAGCGCCACCCTTTGCTTTTGGAAGCACTTTCACAAGCCAGAGCTGCAATATTTGTGCCCACTCTAGTTTAAGCAGCAGGAAAACTGGTTTGAAACATTCTTGGGCTTGATCCCACGACAACTACAGAGGAGAAGAATGCAGGATGCACGACCGAGCAAGCGATTGTGCGGGGAAACTGAGCAAGTGCCACGAGAACAAGGAACTCAGCAATTGTCGCTTCCTGCATCGACGCAAAGCAGACTTGAACAAGTTGGGAGAAACGAAGAACGGAAGTAACGGAAGGATGAGACATTTGTCCGCCGACCGGCGCTAGCGGATCGCGAATACAAGTTACATCTTTGGATAGCTGCTTGAAAGTTTTCTTGCTGGTTCTTAGTAGGGAAAAAGGGAATATGATCCCTATATCATCCCTATAGAATGTTTTCCCTTATTCCCAACTGAGAGCCAGCAAGTTTTGCTGAAGCTCGCAGACTTGGGCTAGAGGACATTCCCCCTTCGAGCTGACGTGCATGTCGGGATCAGTAGAGTGCATGAGAGAGCTGTTGCCCTATGTCACGAAGCACACGGCAGCTGGTGCTGATTTGGAGAGAATTCTCTTGCACATTTCGTAAAGGAACAAAACAGCCCAAAATAAGTCACGAGCCGCAGTCACACTTTCCCTAAAACTTGTACACTGACCCATTCATCATCATCCGCGACTGCTCCTTATCATCATGGAACCTCCGACCCTTTTCTCCCCAATATAAACCCCAAAATATTCATCAAAATATTACAGTCCTTATCATAGGAACCACAAAAAAATTTTCAAATTTGGTAAACTGCAACACCCAAAACCCTAAATCCTATATACTCCCATATACCCCCCCCCTTAAAGTGTCAGGTATCCTTGGGTCTGCATGCGACCTTCATCCAGGGAGGGAGCCCCGCACCCATGGTAGAAGCCTTGATTGAGGCAAGCGCGGATGTGAACCTAGGCTCCCAGATTGGCACGTTTAAAATGAGTTTATAGGGCAGATATATATATATATAGATAGATTATAAATGGCTTAGGGGTTTCCCAAAATTCGGGGTACCTTTTACCCCTAAATGGAGAACCAAAGGGAACAGAACATGGAGAATTACATGGAAACTGGGGTTATATGAGGATTTATAGGGATCAGAGTTCCTTGTAAATTTCCAACATCCAGAGCCCCCTTTGAGGGGTAAGGAATGTAAGAAAGTACCTAACGGGTCCATCTCAGGCTCCCGTATTTAGGAAACTGGTTTCAGGGTCTGGTAGAGTGGATTAGGCTCAGGGTCCTGAAAATGGAATTGACCTGCCATGTGTCACCAAGTAAGCAAGCGATTTACATATGAGAACCTCCATGTAATCCATAGCATGCTCGGCCCCTTGTTGCTTGGATTCCCGTTCTAGCTATGATATAACATACATCCCTACGAAAGGTTCTCCCATTTTGCAAACGATAGTTGTAGATAAGCAGAATCCGGGACGGTCCACAGTGCCAAATGTAGCTGGTTTTCAGTTCTCGGGACTGCTATGGCCCTTGATTCGTACATGCCCGCGAATAAACCGTATGGGGATGCTTCTTGGTCTAGGGTCACCGGCGTTCTCCAAAAAAGGAGGCACTTCTCAAGTAACATTGTGGAGGTTTCTGAATATAGGAGTTCCACTTCTTTGCACAGGAACCCCCAAGAAACCGGACCCGTCATACTAGAGCAAGGAACTATCAGCAGTCCGTGCCTCTCTTTAGCGTGCTTGGTGCAATCTTTGCGGTCCCTGGCTTATGGAGAAATTCAGGGTCTAGAATTTACAGTTTAGAGTTGAGGGTCTGAAGTTTAGGGTTTATCAAGAGGCCGCTAACAGGGGC
>CAJNIZ010007480.1:36220-53876 GCA_905231905.1 Symbiodinium pilosum
CCGCCCCCCCCCCCCCGGGAATATCTGGAGATGGGCGCCTATTTCTTTGGAGGAATAGATAAATAGATATGGCAATGCCTCCCAAAGACGTAATTCTCTCAATTGCTGCCAATCTAGTAGCCCTCAATTTCAAAATACGAACGCATACTCAGGATACGCGATAGCGAATTTCGAGGAAAAAAGATTTGGAATTCTACGCATTCCTTTCTTCTGTATTAGATAGCTTGCCGTTACGCGTCACTCGAACGACGATACTCCGTTATTAAAAGTAGCGGGTCCACTCTAATTTTTTCCAATTTTCATTTCAATATTCGAGAATTGAGTGATACGAATTATAATTGGAGAAATTGGTCGATATATGATTCTAAGAGATGATATAGATAGATAAATTTTCGAAATGATTAGAATAGATAGATATATTCAATGATAGATAATTTTTTTAAAAATATTAGCCATTATTATCATCGATTAATATATTTATCATCATTCTTCTTCTATTTAATTTCTTAGATAGATCGAAAAATTGATATAAAGATTATCCTAAAGATCTTTATCTTCGTGATATATTCGAAGAATCGTTTCAATTATTGGAAAGGATTCGCGAAAGAAGATACGAAAGGATCATTCCTTTCCGCGAAATATCTTTGATAGAAATATCGTTCAATGAAATAATATGTTTCGCGAAAGAAATTGGATTCCGTTATTGAAATTAATTCGATCGCAGGGAGATGGCTTCTATCCCTCAGGCGATTTGCCTGATTTCTTTTTTAAGAAATTGGCGTGGCATTGCAAATATTACCTGACTCCTAGAAAAGGATCATCTGTATATTTTTTTCTCATAAAGAACGGATATAGTTTAAGGAGAAAGGATTATAAAATCTTTCTGAAATGCCCGTTCATTCTTAGAGATTTTTATCCGAAAATCCGTGAAAGGTCCGTGAAAGATCGTATAAATCAAGCAAATGCCTCCAATCTTTTAAGCCATGGTCTTGGCATTTCAATTTTAGATCCCATTAATTCTTATGATTTTGAAATTGAGGGCATACGCCATTTATATTTTAAGAAATCAAGATTTGAAATATATTTCTGCAAAAGTTGATGATGAAATCAGCGAAAGGAATTTTCGGATTTCGGCGAAGAGATCATTCAATCATGAAATAATCTTAGATAATAATATCATGAAGATCTATCATATATAATTAGATCTTTCAAATATTGAAATCTATGATGATATCCCAAATTGAATTTTTTAACGATCGTCATATTCCGGAAATCCTATTCTTGAATCGTCATTCTGATTCCCCGAAGGAATAGAAGGATAGGAATAAGATTATCTCGCATGAATATTCTTGATGAATTTGATTATTTTAATTTTGGAGAAGATCCTGAAAATTTCGGCAATTGCGAAATCTCATGGTTTATTTATTTCATAAATTTTTAGATTGAATTTATCGTATTTTATATATAGATTAGGATTTAAGAATTTTGGATTTTCTCCAATATTTTCATTATATATATCTATTTCCATATAATTTGAAGAATAATCTCCGTATATAGAGAAATCATCTTCTATAATTCTTCCATAAGATCATGATCAAAAGAGGAGAATGAAATTCTGATAAATAAGCGAGATATTAGATTCTTGGACGTTCGGCGGGCAACTATAAATCTTAGTCCATGATCAAGATCTATAATCTCATATATCTTTGATTTCTAAAATTATAATATACGAGATGATTTCGTTTCATTTCATCATATGAAATATCAAGATTTCATAATATAATCGATATTATGAATCTATCATTTTTGAAAAAAATCAAGTCCGACGAATATATCCAAAGATCTTCGAAATTCTACTAAAAAATCTCTCAATATTTTCATTTTCAATCCTATAAATGAAATATAACTTAGAAGATTATGAAAGGATCATTTAAAATCGATCGACTAATAGACCCCACGGACGATATAATAATATCAACGAATCTCAATCCCATAGCGTCAGAATCCCGTAGAACGAAAATGAATTGAATATCAATCTATAATTCGAAGAGATAATATCCTCCGGATATCCAATAAATCAAATCCTAGAAGAATTGACCCATTGCCTATTTGAGGAAATCTATAACGGAAAATCAGATGACCAATTAATATATGCGGTGCATCTAGTCCGATCTTTCCGCCTCTTTTATCTCTCTTAGGCTATCTGCGCGACGATTCCGGGAAGCGCATAAATCTCCGTGAGGGGCCATGCGAGCAAAAATCTCCGAGATATTTAGTCTCGCCGGGATTCGCGATATATCAATCTGGGAGAGCTTCCGAGATGAAAAAGAAGAAATCTCGTTATTCAAGATTTCCAATCTTCCCATTCGTTTGAGAGAAAAAGAATCACCAAAAGATTCGACGTCCGCATTCCAGCCGTGAAATCCCGCCACCACCCGCCACGAATTAGACGGGAAAGAAGACGCCGAAAGAAGGAAAAGCAACAACGCACTAGCAGACCCTCAAACGAAATAGAGAAGTAATGAGAAAATGAGATGCTCTATCTCCAATCATCTATTCGCTTCAGGTCCCGTCTCCTCAGATTCAGAATCATCATATCCTGCGTGAGGGATCCTGTCGATAATTCCAATGATCATCCTCCCTCAGAATATGATTATAGGAATTGAATAGAACGATCATAGATTTTGGGCGGGCTCTGGTTTTGAGCCCTAGCCCGCTGCAAGCAAATATACCCATATTTCTGAATCACGAAGGAAATACGTTATTTCAATATCTGACAGATAGAATAGATCCAGTCTTTCGATGCAAATTATCATGGATAGCTCGGCAAAGCGAAGTCAGAAGACGATCTCCCTCCGGTTCCAGGTCTCCAGAATATTCAAAGACCAATGATTCAAATCCTATGCCCTGGAATTGATATCTGAGGACCATCTTACGATCTCTACGTTTATATTCCGCCTGAAATTTAGCAGCTGATAAACTGCACTACCCCAAATTAGACGACCGGAAAAGCGAGATAATTGAGATATCAAGCGCAATCCTCGGCATCAGACCCCAAATAGATTATCTACAGAGAGCAATAGGGATCGTTAAAATATCTGTAGGGCGCTGGCCTGGCGAGTCTGGCAAGAGACGATTGGATTCCAATCTGCAATGAAGCTTTCCGCCCTACAGAGTTCTATAGATTTCATCACGAATCATATTATGAAGGATTGATTTTCTCCCGAGCATATGATATATAATTTCTCCCAAATATATGATATGCAAATATATGGGATCCAAAAGAATCTTGAGATTGGGGATATCGTGGGCATACCATGTCGTCTTCGAAAATTTGTCTGCCAAATCGCATGGAAAGAATATCGTAGAATGCAGCGTTAGATAAGCAAGAAACAAGTATCAAAATCGTGACTCGGAGCAGCCCGAACCCACCCATCCGCCCAAGGAGCGGCAAAAGCTTATAAGACCCTTTTTTGGAGATCAGAAAGAAGGTCACTAGTAGCCCTACGAAAGGAGAGAATCATAATTTCTATCAAATCCTTTGTTTAGGTCTGAAGTCCGGATTCTCCAGCTCGGATTGCCAAATAGGAAATATCTATGTAAATCTCTGAATCGCGGGGACCCAACCTATTCTCGGAGGAACCAAGATTTCAATCAATGGGACCGCCGCTCGACACGCTATCACGTAAGCCAAGTCAGCCCTTCCGAAAACTTGATCTCCAAGGAGAATCTTTTCCGTAGTAAGTCCTAAGCCCCCGCTGGGATTGGGGAATGTAAGTTGCAGCCATTAGATATCCATGATTCTTTCTCCCAAACTAATCTCAAATATCTCTCTATATCTAACGTCATACCAATCCAAGAGCGGAATCAAGAAATATCTAGGAATGGTCCTGCCCAAATAATTGAGTTGGAATCAACCCATGAACGTCTGAAGCAAATGAAATGCGACGTGATTTTGATCAAGATCCTTCAGCTTGAAATACGCGCTCGAAATCCGATTTCTTATTTTAACCCCATTCAGCAAAGAATTCCGGGGATCCGCAAATAGGAGCCTTCAAGATTTGAATATTGTAGAAAGCGTCAGCTCGATCCCCAGGATTTGAAAGGCACTGATATCTCTACGGAAACCGTCCCCAGCAAGAAGATAAAGAGTTCAGGTATTGAGATCGTATCCCAAACCGTACTCCTCAGCAAGACGAAATTCTTCCTGAAAGAGCTTCAAGACTTCATTGCTAGCTCCTCTACTAAATCCGTCATCTACGTATTCGGAGGGAAAGGGGATAGTATTTCCAATATTAGCCTGAGCTTCCTCCGGATAAGGCAAAATAAAGATATCATCATAGGACCCCTATTATCCACGCGAATTGATAGCGACCTCGCCATCGTAGATCAAATGGGAAGGAATTCTATGATATCATTCAGCAAATCTAGCCGAAGACGGAGCGTATCTACGATATTCATCCTCTCGCCGCCGATACTAAAAATCTCGAAGATTTTAGAATTTCTAATTTTTCCGAAAGGCTCTAAAATCTCCGAGATTTTAGAGTCCCTAGAACTTCCGCAAGAGGCAATATCAAGGGGAAGCAGGAGATCTAGGCCGCGCGCGAGCGAGATAGTCGCAAATAGTCGCGTCGTAATATTGAAATATAATATCGTATCTGAAATTCAGATATTCGAAATCTTTTAGATTCTATGGACCCCGGCATCCAACCCGATCTTTCCCGCCTCATTTATATCGTTAAGAATTGATATTTCGTGGTGTCTTATCTTTTCTATTATTTCGGATTTTTTTTTCTTTGGCCGGAATGTATTTCATTTTTTGCTAATTATGCGGGGGCGCAGATCCCGTCAATATCTTTTTAAAAAAAATACGAATCAATAAAATAATAAATACGTATATGTCTCTTCCGAATTTTTTTTTTGCTATTTAGGCGGGTGGGTCCATTATTTTTTTCATTCTCTGGGCGGAGATCGTAATTTTTTTAATATTTGGGCGATGAAAGTGATGTGATTTGATTTGAGACCGGAGGCGTATTCAATTTTTTTATTAAGTAGGCGGAGAGCGTATTTAATTTTTGTGCTATTTGGGCGGCGAGGCGAGAATTCTCTCATTCATCAGTCTGCCTAATACCTCTTCAAGCGACCCAATCAAAAAAAAAATAATAACGTATTTCGAGCGATCGTATATATCTGCATGCATAAATGCGACCGCCCTATAAATTCTGGAAAAAAAAAATTCAGGCATCATATAGAGTCGGTTTCTATAGCCAAATACGGTGAGCATTTCAATTTTCGTGCGCAAATATAATCATTCTAAAAAAATATGAATTCTCTATCTAGGAGCTTATGCGATCAGCTATACACTCATATAGATATTAAAAAAGAAATAAATCATGCGAAAATCCGCTCCGGAGGCAAGGACCGAGATTTGTAGTTGCGCGCCGTCCATATAAAAAGCCTCGGAGATTTTAGAGCCGATTTTAAAGCCTCTAGCTTTTCCGAAGGGGTCTTAATAAAATTTCCGAGATTTTTAAGCCCCAAAGGAGCCCGTAAGACGCATTTTAGAGCTGAGCCAGAAAAGTTAGGCCGCGCGCGAGCGAAGTAGCTGCAAAAAGCCGTGCTGTAATATTGAGGTATATTCAGCCTGTTATTACCCGCCGTGCCCAAGGGCTCAAGATCCCTTCGACGAACCAACAGAAAAAGAATGACAACTTGATAACTTTGACAGATCGACGCATCATAGACGGAGACATTGAGAAAACGCACAAACTATCAACTGTTATCCACTAACGTAAGACCGACAAACTCAGCGACAGACAAATCATCAAATCGACAAGCTGACGCCCAGACAAAACGGCGGGCGGAGAGACTGACAAACTCAAGAGATCATGAGCTTGACAGATTAGCAGAACCCCGCACTACCAGACCGACGCCGGCAGCCTCACCGATAGACCAAGATTGATAGGCTGCTAGACCGACCCTTCTTTGTCAGACCGGTTAACGGACCGAAAATCTCAGAGATTTTATAGCCTCTAGCTTTTCCGAAGGCTCCTAAAACCTCGGGAAATTTTTAAAACCCATAGGGAGCCCGCAGGAGGCATTTAATGGACAGCCGGAAGAGCTAGTCCCAGCGCCAGCGGCATGGCCGCAAGGTTTTATATATATATGTATATAGAGGTATACTTTGAATCATTCAATATATACTTGCAATGCAATCTCCTTCCACAAATGATACCAAAATTAGTCATGCACATGCTTAGGAAATAATTCTAATATCTCTCTATTAAGTTTGAACTTGTTTCATTTTTTGGTTTAAGTCTCATCTATCGCGGTTATCTTGAACCACCAGCCTCAGAAGACTAGTCATATCATACAACAATTTTTAATCTCCCGCTATGAAATATCACCTTTGTTTATTTACTAGTCTAAAACTTAGTGTCGGGATTATCTCGAGTATGGTCGCCGTTGGAGATTTCAGATTCATGTTGAATAGAATCAAGGATACCTGTTGATTTCATACTCTGTGGTCCTCAGTGGAAAGTAAGGAATACCAAACCTCCTCATAATCCCGATGTATCTCCAGGGTCCCTGAGGGCCAAATCCCCTTTTAAGCAACATGTTCAGGCTGAACAGCCTAAGCCCGAATGAATTGTGCCAAGCCCGGTCTGGTTACAGGTATCTCATCTTTGAACGGTTTGGGGTTTTGGGTTTAATAGGTAGAGATTCCCATGGACAGTCATAAGCCAAATAGAAAGATGAAATATGCAGTGCGAGCGCTCCTTTCAAACTTTCTTGTTGACTCTTCTCATCTTTGCCTTCTTTGGCTTTGACGGCCTTGCTGCTGTCTATGCTGAGGATTGGGTCATCTAAGCTTACGATTCCGTGGACCATAACATGTCGGGCTCACTGCTAGACATAGTAATGCCCCCTTTGACTCTGCATCCTACTGTCATCTTCCAGGAATTTCCAAGTGTAGGCGATCATATTATCCCTACGAATCACTTGGGAACTACCCTCCAACCTTCTGAATGCTAAGTATGACACAGACGGGTAGGGGGAGGGGAGAACGGAAAGGGATGGCATGGGGCTTGTGTGCCTACCTAAGTGCATCCCACCATCCAACAACCTTGGTTGTGATTGTTAACTTAAGGTTTAGGGTTTATACAAATTGTATAGGGCTCCGGAGTGTTGAGCGGGTTTTGAGCGAGTTTCCATGTTAACTTTTGACCTATACAATTTGTATTTATCTGGGCTTGAGGGTGTAGGGTTTAGGGCTTAGGGGTCAGTAGGGGGTGACGGACTGGGTGACAAGACTACAACAAGGGAATGTGCAGGGACTACTTTGGGGATCTTCCTTCACTTAGAATCAGACCGTGTCCCCCACCCTACCCTAAACCGTAAACCCTAAACCTTAAACTGTGACGACATTGCTCCACCCTAAGTCTGCAAAGCTCTGGCTTAAAACCACATTCAGCCAAGCCTTGGGAGAAACAAGGATCACCGATGCGCTCACAGGAGTAAGAACAATACCAGCCCGTACCGCCCCAGTTCTCACCAAGCAACGAACCTCTGAGTGCCAAGCGCTTGCTTCTTTCTCTTGTTTGCAGCCTTTCCTGTAAGTGTGCCAGCAACTGCATGGAGCTTGTACAACATGAAATGGCAAAACTCCGGTTCAGTTACAAGCTAGTGTACTTTCCTTGAAAGGAGCAAAACTCAGGTCTACCTTCCTTCACCCCAGGCACGTCCAACACATGGTGAGTTCTTATCCAAGGTCATGTCTAAAGCGCGCACGCAACCATCTCACTCAACTGTTTTCTGGTCTGATTGTGGCTACGTGTGTCGGCATGCAGTGCATGTGAAAACGATTTCAAACAACGGGATGTGTTCTAGTGGTAGGCATCGTCGTCATGACCGTCGTAGCAGCAGCAGTGGCTGCAGCAGAACTCGTAATTGCCATAGCTGGAGAAGACAGCACCCTTATGCACCCTTTCATCACTCCGAACACAGATCTGTGTCGAACAAGCAATCCCTCAAATCCATCCCTAGCAAGAACATTCTTTTCACAGGTTTCCTAGACTGTCTGTAACACGTTAAAATGTCCTGACAAAAAATGATCGTACCGAAGAAGGAACCTCAAGGGCATTCCCCAGCAACATTGAACTCGTGATTTTGACTTCTAACTTTGCGAATCTCTTGCGGCGCGACAGGCCACCTTGAGTGGATATGCTCCCGAAATCTTCTGAACCGTGAAATCTCAACACCTATGCCCTCCCCCCACCCCTGCATTTATCCCTACATCCCTCAACCCCCGGGCAGGAGCCTTTTGTGGGAGCCACGTCGGTCGGCTCCTCAGCCTTTCGCTGTCTGAATTCATGCAGTAGCGGAGCCATTGATGTGTGCATCGTCTAGAGACGTCTTGAAGGTCTCTGATAATCCCTTCATGGTTTCTTCACAGACTTCTTGAAAGTCCCGAGAGCAGACTGGCATGGTTCCTACACGACATTCGATACCAGTAGAATTCCAAAGTGTGCTGCCGAAGACTCTTGACATCGAAGCTGTGATCCTGCTACTTGCTGTATTCAAAGGTGACAATGTAGGATATTAAGTTTACTGTGAAATTCCTTGACATAGGGCTGGGGGTCAGTGTGCAGGGAAACTTCCTTGGCTGCATGCTACTAAGTGACAAACCATGCCGGAGAATATTCTGATGCCAGCGGAATAGGCATAGTCAAAGCTACCACCACAATGGTTGAAGAGAAGTGGTTTGGATGACTACCTGCAGCTATATTGACCCAGTCCCCCTAAACATGCTCTGCGCCATCGGGTGGTGCGATCATGACTTCAAACCCGAATTTTGTATGTTCAAGACGCAGTTCAATATGTACTTCACTCCAACGACACAGTAGAGCCATCCACACCCGAACCTCCAGGCACGCCCTGAAATTATAACCTGGGGCTCTAATTGTCGCAACATAGGTACTGTTCACAGACTGCGGGGTCCATGATAAACACCAACCCTCCCGATTCAAGGTGCTGCTGTCGCAGACTCGAGCCTTCTACCATGAAACCCGGTCAAGCCCACCTCTTCGCCGTCATCCGAAAATCCCTCCTCAACCTCGGTGTCCGAACAGCTGTTAGGGTTCGTGGTGTACCGGATACGCCAGGGATCCTGAACGTCTAGGTGGTACGGAGGGCTGAGGTTAAGCCGCATGAAAGATCATGCTGGGGGCAGTTGTGAGGAATTGCCCCTGCTGTGAGAATGCGCGCAGGCCCTAGGCTGTCCCCTGTGTTCGGAAGCCTCCAGCATGCTGCTCCAAAAATCTGCATGCGTTTCTAGAAATGTGTCTGCGGGTTCTGCGGAAAGATCTGCCCATCAGAAAGCCCACAGGGACGACCTTTGGGCGTCTGCTTGTCTGAAGGCCTTTCATTTTGCGGAGAGGAAGAGGTTCCGAGCACGTAGCAAGCTTTTTGCCCAAATAGAAAAGCAATCCCCACCTCGTAATGCCAGTATAACGGCCCCAACACGTTGGGGCACCTGTAACACAAGGGGTTCGGGCACGCGCAAAAAAATTAGGGGCAAGGCATGCATGGCATCACTTCAGGGCGGCCACCTTTGGTGATTTTGGATCTTCCCGACTGATAAAACTTGATAAAACTATCCTAAGGATAGTGTTGCTGGGAGGTTCCGATTGTGATGCTTGCCACGCACTTGGGTTCGTATGTGTGGACGGAAGGACCGCTTCAGGAGCTGGACATATGGCCTATGAAGGCCTCCTGCATCCCCTAGACTTCTCATCCCAACTCCTTATTATAACCACAACCCCAAAACGATCCAGAACCCCCAACCAGAACGTCGAACGTTTAAACTTCAACTTGGCACATGGGAACTGCACAAAACCGAAACCTGAAGCCCTGTAACCCCTAACCCAAGGAAATTGGGAGACCCAATGTAGATTCTAATGGGGGCTCGCAAAAAGGGCCTAACAATTCAATCCCCCAGATCCGTTCCTACACCCAAAGCCTTTGGTTTCAGGCCTCGTCCGCTGCCTCTGGTGCTTGCGCAGCTCCCTCGGCATCGCCTGCTAAGCTCTTACAGTCACCTCGCCCTAATGATACATACTACCCAGTACCCCAAAACCTAAACCCTAAACCCTAATGATAGTGTACTATAAGGGGGTCAGTGTGTCATTAGGGGATGGGGCGGGGAGGGGATTCTTCTATCGGAGGGTCACACTTGCGAAAATTGTAGTATAAATGACAGGGAAAGTGAAGAATAGCCACCATGCCCATTCAAAGACAGCAATCATGGAAATTATGTTGTACCCTGGCGTTGTAGCACTGAAGGGTAGAGGTTTGGGCTTCTCTTGTACAGCCTTTGGTTCAAGGCTTAGGCTTGAGGGGTGCTGCTGCCTTCGTTGTGCGTGTTTACGGCGGGACCTCTAGACCCTGAAGCTCTTGGCGATGTCCGGTTTCAGGTTCCCGCCTGGAGTAATGCTGCACTCCAAGCATGTGCACCTTGAATAGGGTGGCTCTTTACGCTTTAAGAGAACCATATCGCGACTATATGGAAATGGGCATGTATTCTGACTGACGCGGGCTTATATGGAGTTTTCTGTTAGTGCCTGGCGGGTAGGATGTAATGTTGAGTCCTTTGACAATCGCCACCCACTATCGTTGTAAACAGAGGTCTGCAAAACTAGCGGGCGACATAACAACCGCCGGAATTGTCTCCGGAGTAGGAGGGTGAGGATGCTGTTTGCGGATCCTTGTGAAGAAGCTATGTCATGCTTTGGTGAATAAAGACGGCAAATTTAATCTGAGGAATATCTAAAGTACGATCATGAATATGAAGACCTCAGCTTGAGCATTTAGCCAGAGGCCCTCCGCATACCTCCCCGACTTTGCCATAACCCTTTCAGGATACAGTCCCCCTTAAGTAGATAGAATATGGCTTTGGGTCTATTATAACAAGATCCCCATATACCCCATATTCTATCTACTTAAGGGTGACTATAATCAAGCTATCTTATCTTGGGCCTGCTTCTACCTCTTCATCTTCTTCCAACTCTTCCTCCTCCTCGCCCTCCTCCTGGTCTTTCTTGTCCTGGCCATAGAAACTGCTGCAATGCATCCCCCCCCAATAATTCCTAGAACCCCTGAAGCAGTCACACAACAAGTCCTTGCAATCGCTTTTTCATTCCCTCCCAAGAAACAGGGCAAACAGGCAGTTCTGGCCCCCTGACAATTTAAAAAAAAAAACACCCTAAGAGCACCAAAAGGACACCCTCATCGTAGAGCTGAATCAAGCTCCTGCTTTTGGGGCTGGATGTTGCGGATTGCAGGTAGTTATGGTAATCCTGCTGTTCCTGATTTTGGGATTGCTGACGAGACCCTCATGGGAAGTAACGTTGTTCCACAGTCTGAGCCACTCTACAAATTCCCTCAGCTGAAGCTCACGGTTGGTTGCCGTAATGCCCCAAAGCTGGACGTTGACATCATGCAGTCGTCATTGACAAACGTGAGTGATCTTCAACTCCCAAGAATTGTGGGAGCCTTTTATCACACAGCAAAACGCATACCTGAATGAGTGCAATCCAAAGGCCGGTGTGGGGCTTCTATGTTGGAGCCCAGTCTCCCTAGGATGAAAGAGTTTGCAATTGCTGGGGTCCTCTGACATACCCCAACATACCAAACTCTTTACTGTTGGGATCCCCCAAAGAAAAGACTTTATGTTTAGAGACGTCCCCACAACATCCCTCGTGGCGGCATGGTCCACCTGCTAGCGATGGTCATCCTTTACTAGACAGATTAACAATGGGGCCAACAAAAACCTACTATCCCCTATAGTCCACCGACTTGAGGAGGACCCTAAGCCTTCAAAGCCTCAAACACTCGGCGCGTCATACATTTGTGGAGTCCAGTTGCCCTAGACTTTCTGGTGGTTAGCAGGGAATAAGGGAATACACTATAGAGGGATTACATTCCCCAGTGAGTAAGGCTCCTTCTTGGGCTTTTCCATCTCTTCCCGAGACATAAGAACGCAGTTCAACTTCTGCTTGAGATAGACCTGCCCATGCTTCGCCATGTGCAGAGAGTCTCGCCATTATGGTAAACCTCCAAAGGCTCCCTGGAAGGTTCCCTAGTTAGTATCCTACAGTCCTGAAACCAGGATTCAGCAGTTGACAAGCAACGTTGCGTAGTCTGAGAAGGTACATGAGAACATCAGACCTTGTTGTGGCGTCTTTGTGGGTTATTGGCTAGCAATGAGAAAATCCTCATGCGAGCTGGCATTAGTGGGCCATGCCCTCGAGCGCCATCTGTACGCCTCGCACTCTACAAACTGCAAAGCTTACCTACTATTCAACCCACACTCTCTCTCTCTCTCTCTCTCTGCATATCTAAGCCATATCTCTACGGTCAAACGTTCCGGTCTGCTCTATTTGCATGACCGTGACTAGGATCCCGAAAATTGCGCACAAAATCCCTGCTACCCCTGCATCTAAAACAACCCTAAACCATAAACCCTATTCCCTAATCTCTAAACCCTAAACCCTGGTTTCTAAACCTTAAACCCTAATCCCTAAACTCTAAACCCCATTCCATGAACCCTCACAGTGTCCCTCAACTCTGCGATCCTAAGGAAGTACTGGGAAGGCTGAGCTGCTGGTAAGGATCTTAAGTTGAGTTACCAGGTATATGGTATAGATCATACGATATCATAGGGTTTCCTTATTATAGTAACTTCAAGGACTTTACTGGGTTGCTGGTAAGGATCCTTAAATTAAGGATGGGTATATAGCAATTTATAGGGTCTTCTTGTCGTACCATAGTATTTCATAGCAACTTAACTCAAGTTCCTGAGCCGCAACTCATGTCGAGGTCTATTTGGAACATCCTATGCCTATACCATGCTTCTACATATTGTACAAGGAATCTGGGAGCATATAGGTAATGATTCGGGCTTCTACAAAAGTACCCAAGCTTCCATTTCATTTTCCACTGTCTTTTCCTTTCATCTCATTCTCAATCATTGGGGGGGATTCCCTAACTCCGAAGCTCCATAGATCTAAACCTCTAAGCCCCAAACCCTCAAGCCTAAACCTCAACATCTGAAGGAATATCCCAAACCCTATATACCCTATAATATTCCCTTTGATATATTATAACATACTATAGTCTACTACCCTAAACCCTAAGCCCCATAATATACTATAATGCACAAAAATGCATTACATCCTCCATTCCTAACCATGCCTTGCAGATCATCTCACGGCCAACTGTGGGGAACACCTAGGCCGCAACTCTGCCATACAGTGGATACCTGGACCCCAAAAGTAGGTAAAATAATAGCCCAAGACCCCTAAATATAGCCCAAAAGGCCATTATTCTACATACTTTTGGGGTTCAGGTACTACAAATCCTGCATGTTCCTAAGTACCCTATACGTGGGAGATTATAGTCCTATAGTATAGTAAATGACCCTAAGTACCTTATACCTGGGGATTATAGTCCTATAGTATAGTAAATGACCCTAAGTAGCTTATACCTGGGGAATTATAGTACTGTAGTATAGTAAGGTCATGCAGGACTTTCTAGCAACAACAGTATGAGATGAACTTCTTAGGGATTAGCAGGGATTCTGAGGGCTTATCAAGGCCTGCTAGGCCTGGTTGGTTTGGGGGGTGCCAAGGGGGGGTATGGTAGTCCTAGGACTATAGGTTTCAGTGAGGGCCTCGCGGAATAGAGTGTGTCATGTTGCGCCCGTTCAGAAATGTACAGGAATCAGAGTTGGGTTTCTCAAGCCACGGGACCCTGCGCAAAAATGTAGGGATTCTGGAGGGATTGTCGGGGTTCCCCTTGATGATAATCGCAAGCTTCATTTTGAGGGACTGCAGTATTACTGTGTCGGCATGAGGTTGTGGTGACCCTGTAGCATATGTTATCTCGAGAAGCACCAATGGACCGTATTGCCGCTTTTGCTCCTGAAATTTAGCGCTTTAGAAGGCCTACCAGGGAACGCCATAAAACGTACACGATCACCCGAAATCCCCGGGGTCTGTGAAGGGCTCTTACTTTTGAGACATCTTCATATTGTTCTTGATCAAGACCTGAGCTTCCACGAACAAGCCACATTACTGTGTTTCATTGGCCAAAAGCAACTATGAAGCTCTTTAAGACTTGAAGCTTTTCTCATCCAGCTACTGGGCTTGCCTTATGTGCGCTTCAGGGCTGGATGGTTGAACAACGTTTGCATTTTTGGGGCTTAGACTATAATATACTATAACACACGATAATGTACTATAATATACATAATGCACTATAATTTGCAATAATATGCTGGGAAGGGAGTTCCTCGATGGCAGGACCGAAGTGCTTCCCAAGCAGCATAGGCAAAACGGCCCAAACCAACCGCAGCCAAAGCTTTGCCGCCTTGGATGGGTTCAGAGCTACAGAGTCTGAAGGCTAGTGTGGATCCATGCAGGATATATAAATATATATAGGTCTTAGTAATAAGGATTATAGTATTTTTGGGTCTATTTTGGGTCCCTTATTTTGGGAAACTACCATATATATATAAATACATATGCATACATACCTGGCGTCACGGATCATGGACACCTTGATGGACAACAAATACTTAAACAAGTCGTTTCTGCACCTCGACAGGCCCATCAGAAAGATGTACTTGAACACTATTTGTCACCTGCTCTAAACATGCCGCTTGCGTCTGTAGAAAGCGGTTTCTCGCACCGTGAGGTGGCCACTGATGCTTAGACAGAACAAGTGACAAATTCTACTGTACAAGCGCTCTACTGGGCTGCTCTTAAGGAACTCAATGTAAGTTACCACAATGAATATATTGCAATTAATGGGGCTTCCCCAATATAGTAACTTAATTAACCCAGTCTAAAGTCCTTGTCAAAGAGATCCAGCTCATGACATCTTGGAGCTCGAAGCTCCGCAGCTCTCAGCTACCAGATCGCCAGACATCACTCTAAATCCTACAAACCATATAAAACCCTAGAAGACGTATAAACCCCATAAGCCCTATAAGCCCTATCATCCCTATAAACCCGAAAACCACAGTCTCACACAAATCCTGTCCAGACCCCAAACCTGAACCCGGTTTGGGCCCCCCTGCCACAGTGGACGTCGACATCTCGAATGGCGCCCATGATGCCCCTGGCAATATTTGCTGTTACAGAGCATTAAAGCTGACACTGTTGGGAGTGTGCACTTGCAGTGCTGAAGCCGGCTCACATTGCTGCTCTGCCTTGAGAATCCTGGGGCCTGAGGAGTCGTCCTTGTATGAGACAACATGTCATGTTGCTGCAAATCTGTATTTGTCGTGTTAAGTTCTTTTGGTTAAGGACGGCCCCGGGATCACGGGTTACATATTCATCCAAGGATTGCATGAATCAGTCCTCCAAGAATGCCATGAAGCTCGCGCCAATTGCCAAAGATGCATAAATGCCGTTACTTCCCCAAACAAGAACAAGCAGCTACTGTAGATCCTGATCCAATGGTCCAAAAATGCTTTGCGCGGCCCATGTGGCGCCAGCAACCTGTAGTTTCGCGTCTTTTCTTATGAGCCTAGGATTTGGAATTTCTATGAACTCTATGAATTCTTACAACAGAAAGGATAGGTTCCTGTATCTTCTCTGGCTCATGAGACCTGCTGATGATGGGAACTCTCCAGGAGGTCCGACCCAACGTTACGACGAGACACTTGCAGGCACAAGCTGTACCTCAGGGACGTATACTCATACTTCCCTGCATGGCACTTCCTTTACCCCTTATCCCTCAAAGCCTAAACCCCTAAACCCTAACTAATCCTGCTAAACCCTCAACTCACCCCCGCAGGCCTGTATCCGCGCTTGAAGGGAAGCTCCTGCAATGCATTTATTGCCGCCTAAAACGTGACTTCCTGCCCCCAGGAAGCCAAGGATTCACATCAATAGGGTTCAGGGATCCTCGCCACATCCCAGCTGAGACATTACGTTTGGGAACAGAGGCCCACAATGAAAGAGCATACACCTAGTCAGTCTGTAGAGCAGAAGCGCAAACTTGCCGCCATCAGTCCTGAAGTTTCCATCTAAGTTCATGCAACTGCCACATTTTGGCTGCCAAGCAGCCAGTGTTCTTGTAAATCGATGACTCCCGGCGCTTTAGGGCATTGATTGTTCTGAAGAATGAATTATGCGCCGAGTCGTCATTGCCCAGTAGACAAGGACCCACGGCGTATATGTTTCTCACATCTTTGGATCCTAGCTGCGGCGAGGAGCTTACTGCGCAACATGCATTGGATGCATCACATGCCATAACCCCCGCACATAGCAGTCAACTCCCTGCAGCCCAAGCAGTAACCGGTTTGAACCCGAAATAGTAGCTTCCATTTTCTTCTCCATTTTCCCTATAAAGGCCCTATATAACACGTATATAGCCCCTATACAACCCTGAAACCTTAAACCCGACGCTTCTTTTAGACATCTCCCAACATGTTGTTAGAACCTTGCCTTGTTGGCCAGGTTCAGGTGCGCCCTCAGTGCAACCACAGATGCAGGTGTTTCCTAGGTGCTGTGCTTCTATTATTATTACAATTACTATTATTGTTATTATTTCTATTATTATTACTATTATTATTACTATTACCATTATTATTACTATTATTTTTACTATTACTATTATTAATACTATTAATATTACTATTATTAGTATCTGTGTGTCATGGAAGATTACCTGGGGCCATTATGTGGTGGGCTGAGGTTACGAAAGCCCAGGTGAAGCTTGGCAAAGTCTGCTTCACGTGGTGTGGTGGGGGGGAGCGGTATGCATGTGATTATATAACCTCTATATAACCCTATTATACTGTGATAGTTTCCGTTTTCTTTTCCTTTTTGTCGAACTATATATATATATATACATAATGATTCGGAGTTTCGAATTCTCACTTGACCTCTGCCCCACCACGTGCCAGCTTTTCTCGGTGACGTAGCTGACTGTTTAATGTCCTCGGACTGCTCTCATGGAGCCACGGCAACCTGAACTTGAAATGCCCTGTTGCATAAGAAGCAAAACAACAAGTTCAGAAATGTGTCAGAATTGCTTGATCGAAGTTGTACTTCTGCTTACTGTACTGCAAGCGCCAGATCATAACAAAACAGCATTAACACCCCTGCTTGTTACAATTTGCTCCACAGTAAGTTTCAAGGCGAGGATGTCGCATCTTTGCTCCACCCTAAACCCGAAACCCTGAAGTACCGACTGGGCTTTGGAACTTTCTTGTGGCCAGTCTTAATTTTCTTCAACATCAAAACAAGATGTTCTTCACATTTCTCTGGCTGCAAAAGAGCGTAACAAAGTCCTTCTTACAGTCCAGCCAGTCCTGTATCAATCCAAGACAACATCATTACTGGGCGGGCGGGCCTAGTCAAGCATTTACAAGCACTAAATGGATTGTCAAAATCAAGCAAAGCTCACCTTGCCAGAGCAGCATCAGACAGTATTGTGACCAATAACAAGTTTTCAGGAGGCAACCCCATATATATCCCTATAAAAACCCCGATTTTAGAATAACCCTAAGGACAGGAATGGCTGGCCTTGACTGTGAATCTTCGTCTGTCTAGTCTAGAAGCCTTATATGAGCTATAGTCTA
>CAJNIZ010007480.1:53939-80752 GCA_905231905.1 Symbiodinium pilosum
GTTAAGACTATAGCTCATATGGAAGTCTGCAAAGCTGGTGGATCTTCCTGGTAACCAAAGCAAGACGGCCATAGCCATTGTATTGAGGGCCCTCCAACAAATTCCCAGCAGTGCATAATTTTGAGAACCCCTTATCGTGCCTACAACTGTTCTTGGATTTCTGCAGAAGATCATCTACTCCTAAAGCGTTAACGCTACAAGCCCTAAACCCTTCAAACTCTAAACCATAATACCATGCTGAATGATGGATGCATTTAGCTCTGGGTAGCAGGCTTGCGCCCGGGCGGCACAGCGGCCGTTTGAGTCTTGGGCAGGTTCCGCAGGTCGTACCTAAAGCTGAACATTGAGGGTCCAAGCATCAATGCTGTGATCATTTTTTTAGGTCCGAAAAGCCATTCAGACTGCAGTGCGTGACGCCGACGCAAAGAAACTCAGGACTACAAATTGCCGTTGAAGCAGCATGGCTGCTAAGCATACTCCTTCGATCGTTGACACACCACTGGAGGCTCTGACCCTTATTCTGCAAGCCTCCGGTGCTCCTGGGGATGGTACAGTGAAGCCCTATAGCAACTCGCGTTGCTCGCTCAAGACCCACCAAATCATGCAAAGGACTTCCAGCTCATGAGCAGATTTCATCTGAAGCAGGAGTCCTTCAAAGCTGCAGAACCTTCAGAAGTTGTGTACTTTGGTATGGAGGTCAAGGCGCACCTCCAGGCCTGACATACCGCAACTGCCAGCCCAGTTCCCAAAGGCTGCTCGTGGCCGAATATGAAGATCTTCGACGCGTAGAGTGGCTCATGCTTAACACTCCTAGAGTTGCCGGCTAGGCTTTTCCCAGCGGAGAGCCAGTATCAGCATACATACTAGCCCCTGCAAAGAATATGTGAATGCTGTTGAAGCGCTCTCGGTCAATCCGTACGTGATCTGCACAGCCGCTCTATCAGCCTGGCATCAGAACTCTAGGGGTCATCAGGTTTTCAGGCTGGCATAGTTTAAATTGTATTGTCATCTGTCAGCATACAGAATGCCATCGCTTGCTACTGGGGACGGCACCACCCCCATCAAAGAAGGCATGGCCCCCTGATCGGAAGGTCTTTACCAGGTCCCAGGTCCCGTGAACAAAAGTTGTGCTATTTCTAATTTGTCATGGCCTACAAATGGGACTCCCGCTGATAAAGGCTCAAGTCTGATCAGGGCACTCGCGCAGGACGCCAAGGGTATCTCCCACAAACAGGCCCCAGCCATCACCACCTTCAGCGACAGAATGCAATCCGGAGGCCTACCACTACCGTGGCTGCTATGGCCATGATTTCGTGAAATCTTCAGAGTGAGGCTTGAAAATCACATGCGTCTCTCGCTTCCACTATTCCTACCATTCTGCGATTTGGCTGTTCAGTGCAAATTGGAAACATCCCTTTATGCATGGTTGCGTGGCTGTTGCTCAGTTTGTAGCACTGCCATCTTAGCCAATAATCAAGAAGCATTCTGCCCACGTACGCACCTTGCTTGGCAGGTATCAAGTATTGCCTGTCACGACGAGTTCCACTGCAAAACGCCAACTGCCGTGATTCATCCGTACGAAGGATTTTGCGCGACTAATTTCCAAGAACCGGGTGCCCTGAACAGCATACCCCTAAATTGGGGCTCTCCTAATTAAAGCGCCCCTTAAAAAGTTCCACCGCTACGTTTGGAAACTCCCCTCGGTTCACCAGGAACCACTTAATGATAAGGGTACACTTTTCCTACTGTTCAGTTTGAATAGCGAGACTCCGAAATAAAAAGGGGAAAAGGGTACTACTGGGGTGCCTCGTCCCCAAATGTAGGATGAGTGAAGCTCAGTGCTCTGCGAACAGATGCGATGCGGCTGCAGACCAGGGGCCTCAAAAACTTGGGCAGATCCAAACAAGGGGATATGGTAATTGATGCAAACTTAGGTTCTTAGGGTCTAGGGGATGCAAGCAAGGGGATATGGTAGTTTGCAGAAAAACGGGGACCCCGGAATGTAGACCCCAACAAATTACCATCCGTATTATGGGGACCACAGAAAGGTACCCCCTAATTTGCTGGCAAAATTATGGTCCCTTTTGGGGGTCCCCAACATGTTAGGCGCCGGGCTATACGTGGCACGCAAAAATCCGTAATCTTAAGCCCCATACGGAGTGAAGAGGTTTAGAGTTCATGGGTTGAGGGCGTTGGGTTTTCCGGTTCAAGCGGTTCGGAAGCCTCCTGAGACAAATGCATCCAATCAATAGGCAACTTGAGATCCTCATGAGCACCATATCCACCGCAGTTTTGTTGTCAAGAGGTATTGGAAAGACAGAGCTAGAGACTTTACCAGAGCCTTTAGATAGCAATCACATGCAATCCCACAGCCTGCGAGATGGTGTCGGATTCCCGCATCCTGGGTCTCGATTACTGGCTACATAAAGGATCATACACGTATGTCCCAACTCATGGTTTCCTTTATGTACAACCCAGAAGTCAAAAACCCGCGTTGCCCCAAGAGGGCCGAATCTTCCACACCTGACACACCCTATGTGAAGCCATGGATCCTCGGAGCTTCAGCAATGACTTCCACACCCCGGATCTGCATGAAGCGTAGTATCAGCATGTAGTTATATAGTCTCCCTTGTTGCATTTGCATAAAGGTGTGGTCGTACTTTGAAAGGGGAAATGTGCCTTTTCGTGTCGTCAGACACCCCAGTCCAGCCACCAGCACCTGGCAATTTCAAGATGAAGGGTGCTCAATATCATGCTTACTTTCCTTAGAGAACTATCATCAGGATTTACTTTACATCCCAAAGACCCTAAACCTTCCATTGGGATCCTAATTTTGATGAATGCTGAGGTGTGCATTCTGATCCAGGGGTTGAGAACGTCTACTGGAAACAAATCAACCGGCAAGACAGGAACAGAAACTGTGATTCCAATTTGCTTCTCAAGAGGAGCCTAAGTCAGCCTGCTTTCAATTCATTCAGGTGCTTTTCCAAGCAATGCAAGAGACCAAGACTTCTAGTCCTCAAACTGTCGAACCCCATCTCCCCCAAAGCCCAAAACCCTAAACCCCAGGTGGGTGTCCGTTTAAGTGGTGCGACATCGAGCTCCATGTCAGTTCGGGGGATGGCACACTCCTACACCCGCCATCCCTACACCCTATATTCCTCAACGCCTCAACGCTATGGCCGTTCTTCCGTACCCCCAAACCAGTTAAGCCCATACCTAAACCCTCAACCCCAGATAGCCCAAAATCCGCTGGTCCCCCTTGGCGCCTGCACCCACCTTGTAGCCCACCTGGAGCTCGAAAAGCGGCCTCTTGAGCTTGACTGTGCTCATGTGGAATCAGTACCCGTTAAAAGGGTAGGTAGGATTTAAATGCTGTGTATGGGGGTATAGGAGTATTAGGGTTTAGATTGATATAGGCGACCCCCCCAAGGGCGGGCTTGATAAATTTTGTTTCCGTACCCTAGGTAATACGCCCCTATCCAGCAGCCTCCTCTGCGCGTTCGCGTCGTAGACGCGAATCTTACCATCCGAGGTGCCGCACCTACCATCGAGACATGGGACAGCAGGAAAGCAAAAGGGTTCTCTTGCGACCATGCAGGAATTTCTGAATAGCTCAAGCGGGGAGCTCAGCTTGATCATCGCAGCTTAAAGCTTCTGTGGTGTTGCGGCGGTTCAGCTTTCTCCCGCTTTGCAGAGAATCCCAGCCAGCACCAACACAAACATAGTCGAACGTCTCCCTGACCCAGACTCGCTTGAAGGATCCGATCAATGGACGCCCCNNCCCCCCCCCCCCCCCCCCAACTAGGCCTCATTACTACATTGGGCACGCAAGGGGACTATTGGGAGGTCTCTTTTTTGGATCCCTTACGTGGTCTGGGAACCACAACCCCAAGCATCCCAGCAAAATCCAAGGGAAGCTCAGCATCCCACGTGATCAAGGAGCGGGCAGGGCACATCGTCGTGGCCCATCCGAGGGTGCTAACTTTTACCTGGCAACTCAGTGTGAAGACGGCAGGGCCTGAGGGCATTTTCTCTAGGCAGCCTTCTTTCACATGTTACCACGGAACTCTTGAAACCCCGAATCCCACGCCCCTGCCCCAAGCCTCAAACAGTAGCTTCCATTTTTCTTTCCGTTGTCTCTGCATATAACCCTTGTAGAACCGGTATTGATCCGTTCCAGCCAAGCTGATTTTCAGAAGTCGGTTTTGACTAAGACGGCCTCATCTCTGACACCCTTGGCAAGTACAAGGCTGGATGTAACTGGTTTAGGGTCTAGGGGCTTAGGGTTTAGGGGTTTAGAGTTTAGGGCTTAGGGGCAGTCTTAAAGCAAGGCCCGCTTAAGCAGCCAGCGTGATCCTCGAGCTAACATGCCAACCCTATAGCTCAAAAAGCAGCCTAAACTGGGTCAGCTTTCAAATCCATCCTATTTGTAACCGACAATGGCATTTGTTCAAAACTCCCACAAAACCACAAGTTCTGAAAACACTAACCTGTTCTTGCCGAGTCAGTAAACCTGTATAACACCAGTTTCCATTGCATTCTCCAGTTTCTTGTCCACTTGATTCTCCGTTATACACCTATCCCTATACAATCCCTATAATAGCCGATCCCATTTAATTCTCAATTTGATTCTCCATTATCCCCAAACCCCAAACCCCCTAAGCCCTACAAGCCCTAAACCCTAAAACTCCACAGGTCCAAGCACAAACTCGCTGAGAGGGACCGGGACTCTGAGGCAAAGCGAATCCCTCGGCTTGTTGCAACTTTCTATTTTCGGGCTCAATTGGGCATACATAGGGGTTATGTTGGGATTACATATGGATAACGAAAAAATGGAAACTACAGTACTACCTAGAGTTTAGGGCGCGGCTTGGGATTGAGGGTTTTCACAGGGTGAAAGCAGCTTGCGGGTCTGGTGTTTAGTTAATTGAATCCGTAAGTCTTGAAGGCCCGGAGTGGAAAGCAAACGGCCTCGCAACAGTCCTTACTTACTGGTGCTTAGTAGGGAATCTGGGAATATATTATATAGGGATAATATAGGGATTATATTCCCGCACACCTCACTAACAACCAGTAAGTGTAGGAATATCCCCTAAATCCTAAACCCACGTTTGCCCTCCCCCTTCGATGACAAGAACCAGCTGACCAGCTTAGCCACTCCCGCACGTTCCTCGCCGTCCATACGACCTGCCCAAGCGCAGCTTACATAGGGGTTATATCAGGCCAAAAGCGCGGCTACATAGGGGTTGTATGGGGCTTATACAGGGGTCATAGACGCTATATAGGGGTTGTATAGAAATTATGGGGGTTAATTATATATGGCCTGTATACGGGTTATACAAGTTATGAAAAGGCAATGGAAAACAACGTGATGGGATCTACCACTTCAGGTTAAGGCAGTTCCAGGGATACATAGCTGAAGCTTCAAGTATTGACCATGAGTGGTCAGTTTATCATGAAGCATGAAAGTGCTCTATCGAGCAGTCGTTGTCTTGTGGTTCAAGCATAGGTGCTGTCAAGGAGCATAAGCTAATTCATTTTGATAGGGAAGCCCTATTCTTTACTATATACTATTATGGCTATGTAAACCCTAAACCCTACATACCCATATTATGATAACTTATCTTAACTTCCGGAACAGCAACCCAGAAACATCAGGCCCGCAGGTCAGTATGGTTGGCCTGTCTCTGCCAGAATTGCATGCTTCGACACTGATGCTATAGCAACAGCCTGTGAACCTCACTAGTCAAGGTAAGTAGTACCACACATACATACATGCGTGGGAAAAAAGAGGAACATATATGTATGATGCTGCCAGTGCGCTGAACAAGAATGAAAGTCTGAGCACAAAATTAGATACCTGCCGTAAGACATCATATGCTCATATCTGCTGTTGCAACGCTCCAATTTCCTTTGCTTACTTCTCAGGCTTGACAGAAATTCTGGTATGATTTTTCAAAACTTGTGGACAAGTTCGTCAAAACTACTTGCAGGACGTTGGATCGCCTGGCCTCTTTGCGCTCGAGGTCGAAGATTTTGACATCCTCAGCCCGAGTTGAAATAGGAGGGATAATGGATATTGAAATAGCGTCAAGTTTAGGGATGAGCATGTCCAGCTACAGCTGCACCCCAATTTCGTGGGCTAGATCAAATCGAGCTACAGTGTGCTTGACCAGGAATTTTAACTAGCTAACAAAAGCACATCCAGCCTAGCCGTTTGGGTTAGGAAACCGGCAATTGGCTTCTGAGAGTGGCGCATTCTCGAGGCCACCAAATGCGAATCTCGAAGGCCTTCTGTCGTGTAAAGAGGTGCTTCACAGCTATACAAAGTGCATGAAGATTTGGGCACACTTGTATACGCATCTGAGATCAAAGCAACCTGGTTTCTTGCAGACAGCTGTATGCCTCAACATACATAGGTGCTAGGCAAAACACCATGCCATTTGGCCTTTAACTCTGATACCTGAGCCAGAGACAGGATGAGTGTCACTCCAAAGAAACAGTACACTTGGCAGAAGCACCCACGCCCTCTGACAGGCGATCTGGTCAGGCCCTACTGTACTTAGCTTGACCAGAGGGAAAACAAGAAAGAGAATGACATTGCGAGGCAACGAATTGAATGCTATCAAGGTAGGGCTGGTAATCGCCAGTACTAAACAGCACCGCTGCAAGCAGATAAACTGCTGGTGTCAGCAGTGTTGTAGCTATGAGAATGTGGCTCGCGATGGCACACGTTCAAGTGAATCGTAACTAAACTTTCCAAACATATGGAATCCACGAACTGCCGCACTAGCTGCAGCCTTTGACGAGGGCGTTCGGAATCACATGGTTCAATAGTTTGCACTTTCCTGGGTCATTCAAGCTCTTATGCCAACTGTAGACCACTGAGACCTTAAGACCCGCCCTCCATTTTTCAACAGAAGCTCTCAACTCATGTATTGATGATATCGCATTGTTTGTACCATAGTACTAATCAGGACCAGACGGTCAAGAGCTACAGAAAACGAGAAACTGATGGGATTGCAAAAATGAACTTATGCAGTACTTCCCATTGTCTTTCCATTCCCCTATATACACCCCCCCCAACCATTATATATTCCCTATACAGCCCCACTATAGGAGTGCCCATTTCAAAGCCTGGATGGATCCACACAGGCGTGGGCTACCGGCGCCTGTTTGGGCAAAAGCAGGTCTGGACAAAAATGCTCAGGAATTTAACGCCGAACCCAATGGGAGATCGGGAAAACTTTTCACTCGACAACGTTACGATGCCCCTTTACAAGTGCCTTTTGCGCACCAGGAAGAACAATGAGTCTGTTTTGGAAGTCTCTACGCGAGTGTGTCAAGATTTCAGGCTTTCTTTAGTTGGAAAGCCATCGGCCTTACCAAGTCGTAAGTAATCAATAGCTGCAGTGCTGTGGATGATACAGGGTTTCTCAAATTCAGGGTTTTCGATGCGGTCGAGGGTTGTGAGTTGAGGCGGCTTTTGGAAAAATATTGGTCCTTCTTCGGAGCTCTTGACATACGTTTGAGGCTGGCGGTCTAGGGTCCTGGAAAGTGCCTGTGCTATCCATGTCTCCGTGACTGCTCCTCTTATGAAGGCCATGTTGCAGTATTCAGTACTATTCTTGGGATCATTCCCCCTTACAGTAACTGTCCTCAAAGGTGTTTGAATTCAAGGCCTACTCTAACTCTTCTTACCTATCGTGGTAACAGCTGCTGCAAAGGGGAATGACACAAACTATGTTCAACTACGGGCTCTCCTTTTTGATCATACGACTGTACAAGCTGCTGCAGCGGTGCAGGCTTTGCTGCTGCACCATGCCTGTTCTTGGCTCTTTACACCAAGGCGACTTGGGGATTCGTCGAGGTCAGGATCCTAAAGCCCCCTCCCTCTTATGATTTACCACCCGCACCTCAAGAAATGCATACTTCTTAAATAGTACCCGTAAGGGGAGAGGTTAGTTGCAGGAGCCTGCTTCTCGCGAAAAGCCAGCTGTCGACCAAAAGCTGCTAATTACTGACAGCTGCATCTCAGTGCTATGCCATACCTCACTCGTACTTCAGAGTCAGTGCCCCTTGCGCATCATGAACTGCCAGCGGCCCGTGGGTGTCTCCACGCCAATCAAGGTGATGCGCGCCCCATAGAGGTCGTATGGGCCACCTGTGTCAGAGCCGGAGCCCACAAGCTCAGGGTGCCAACCCCAACGCGCGTCGAGGTTAGTGATGACACAACCCGTGGCAACTCCCAAGGTGCCCTGTAGCTCTCCAATACCATGGTCCGTCTGCACAGTGTTCCGCGTGAAGCAGTCCCGGGTCACGTCCAAAATGTCGCCCAAATGGTTGTTGTCTGCCCAGCCCTGAAGGAAACACCGGACTGAAATGTCACTCTTGCGGCTGAGGAACTTCTCACTTGCAAGGGCCAAGCCAAGTAGCCCGCAAAGAAGGGTCTTGCGCATCATGGCGAATGTGCAAAACAGTAGCTGTTGAGTGCTGGACTGAGACTCTTGCAGCTATGGCGGAGCACAAGCTTCACAACTTCCATGCTTGAATTCCAGGTACAACAACGTCACATAGTGCCGGACTTAAATTTCTCGCATACCTCAGCGACTACGATGACGGCTTGCCCCCTGTTGGCTATGCCATGTGTAGGGGGTATCCGGTGAGGGTCGCCGCTATCAATTTCGCCAGAAAAAATGGGACAATTTTGAGTCCCATGAGCCTGGACATGCCTCTTCCCGCACCCAAAAACCTGAAAGATGCTCATTTTAGCCTGTACCGGACTTTGCTGGAGCTCTACGCAACCACGTTTGGGGCTTTAAATGGTAATGATTCAGGAGCCACGTGGATGTAAATGAGGTGCGCTACGTGAACAGGCGTCCTCTCTGATGCCATCTGATCTAGACGGTGCAAACCGTTTGCAAACTCCGTTCCCAGTCAAAGGCCATCATAACAAAGCGACATGCAGCAAAAGTGGGTAGGCGAATCATTAACACGCAAAGGAAGGCGTGCTTTACATTTGCCCTCGTTGAAACCGCATACCCAACAGGCTGCAGACATGACAGAGCGCTTGCCTCGGAACAAAATTGCCATCCTCCTGCACTGAAAAAAGCATTCCCTTCAGAGCACCTACGCTATGTAATGAATACGTTTGATGCTTCTGCATAGGATACCCTCGAAATATTGCCACGACTTTTTCAAACCTCTCTCCTCGGCTCGCGCAAGGAAGAGAATGAAGGAACGAGGGACCAACTGGCCTTTGGTTGGCTAGGAATGAAGGAATGGATCCTTATAGTAATCCCTATATAGCCCATTATAGTAGTTTCCGTTCTCTTTTCCATTCCTTCATCCCCAGCTAACCAAAGGCCTGCCAAGACCCTAGGATCACCAAAGTCAGAATGGCACCTGCCCTCATTCCATGCAAACGAAAGGCACGTAACATGCATGGCCGTAAGTAGTTACCAGCACAATTCTGGAGGTCTGTTTCAGATACCCTCTACTCTAGTATACTTCTACAAGGAATTTGAGACCATGATACAGTTACTTATTTAGACCCCTACAGTAACAGTCAGGGCCTGTAGCTGAAGTCTTTGGACCTCTGGATTTGCACCTGCCATCTCTGCTGGGCTTTCCCTACATGGCAGTGCTTTTTGATACTTGCTACTGTAGTACATACGGGCTACAGTCTACATTTTCAGGAATGGACATGCGTTCCTTGCTGGGAACTATATGAGGGACTATACTAAACTACAAAAGGGCACCCCCAGTGGTCGGATGGTAACGCTGATATAGACAATAACTTATATGGCACCTTTTTCCAGCGAACAAATCTAACACCCCGTCTTGTGGAAACGTAATAACCAAGTATTTGCAGTTGTGTAAGCTTTGGCACCTTCACGTCATCGAGCTAGGCTGACGGCAATTACTGGGCTGAAAGTTCGAACAGGACCCGCTCATCACCATACATGCTGTAAAAGGGACCATAACGAAACGTGGACACTCTTTACTAGGGTTACCAGGGTTACCAGTCCATTTGGTTTAAAGACCTAGATTACGATTTAGCGGCACATCTTACAAGTTGCAGGTGACAAAATTCTGCACCTTCTACATCCTTACATCCTGCCACGTCAGACTCCTCAGCTTCTGGAGACCCCGCTAGACTACTTCTCAGATGCTTCATTGTCCTCTGTGGGCAACTTAGTGATACCTCGGTTTTTGAGAATGCACACGTTTCACGCTGGACGACAAATCCTGCGCTGGAAGCGCTTTGCATAGGTGCTTCTCCAAGCCATCGCCCTTGCTAACAAATGGGAGCCATCCTAAAGCACCCCGCTCTTAATCAGAACATCCCCTGAACCCCAAAAAGTCAGCACCTCAAAACCAAAAACCCGCAAATTCGCTAAACCCTCAACCCCTAACCCAAAATGGGGAGCATCATGTTGACACAACCCTGTGAGCTTTGGATGATCCCACCTCCCACGAAGCCCGACTCGCTAAATGCTTCAGCCTGGTCCAGATGGATACCAGTACCCTAGGGATCCAAGTATACAAGCAATACCTTGCATTGGGCTCTAAAATCTATAAATATCACCTACATCGGCCTGTTTGGATCCCAAGGGTACATGTGGGGATTTCACCAAACAGGGCTTAGGAATTTGGAGTTTAGGGCTTGGGCTTTAGGGCTTAGCCCAAAAAGATGAGTCCTGCTTTTTGGTGCGGCGTATGAGGGTGATTCGTTGTGAGACTTGCTACTGTACGCTGCTACAACGCTCCGCCAGGACCAAGAAACATATCGTGATCTGGCAAGCCAGTTTTTACTGGGAGTCTTGGGTCGTCAGCTGACGGTATAGGCATAGATTGCAAAGCTACATGTCCAACGTAGCAGACCCTGATCCTTGCCCTGGACCAAGGGTTTAGTGTGTATAGGGTTTAGGGTTATTGGGGTTGTATAGGGATAATGGAAAAGAAAATTGAAACTACTACTAGAAATCGAAAAGAACAGTAGTAATCCTCACTGGCCTTGCCCTTTGAAACCTTAACCCTCTCCCTCATCTTTACCTGAATATTCTCGGCATGTACCTAGACCCTCCTCCTACCCGCTCTAGGCCCTACATAGGGACCCTTTACCCATATTCAAAGGGTACAATAAGGGTCCTGGTACAGGTTTCCCAGAAGCCTTCCCCCACTCAGGGACGATGCTCGCCGCTCCGTCTGCCGAGATGGCCAAGACCCCGGCTGAACAGGCCTGGAGGCTAACATAGGGGCCTGAATAATTACTAATATTATAGTCTATTATAGTAGTCATATGAGATATTATAGTATATTATGGTATATTATAGGTTAAGCTCTTGGAGTTCCGTTCAGGGTATGTAGCTTAGAGCTCAGGGATTCTGATCAGGCCCCCGTTTTAGATGAAGCGCTGGGATGAGGGGGTTTGATTGGGGTACACTATTTCCGCATGTTCGAATCATCCCTAGCATCAGACTAACCACCAACTAATGCAATCGGTTGGGGGGCTCAGCTTGCCAAAGGAGAACATGCAGGCTTTGACAAAAAAGCTTCGCTCTATTCCCTCCCCCCCAAAATGCGTAGGGGGTAGCTAAGTACTCTGCAAGCTTGAGAGGCTCGACATTAACTTGACATTACCTGAGACTGGGTACTTGACTGTCTGCATGGAGCTTGATACGGCCACCTCTAGAAGCTTCTTGCAAAAGCAACAACCCCTTTTCTATGTGGCCTTTAGGACCCCTACTAAGGGTTAACCCTTAGGTACCTCTAGTAGGAATATAAGGGAGTCCCAAAGGGTTAAGGGTCTAAGGTCCAAGCTAAGTCCCAAGGAGTTTTAATTGTCTCAGAAGAGCTTGTGTAGTCACTGGCTACGTCATAGGAAGAATCTACTGCGCTACGAGCTTAAGCCAGGTAATCTCACTCAATCACAAGCCCAGAGCCTATACTCTACATCTCTACATCCCCTGCCAAGAACAAAACTTGTTTATCCCCTCCTGCATGAAAGATCTCTGAAATCTCTGGGCGCATCTCCGTAATTTCCCCGGTACCATTGGATGGTCACAGTAAATGGTGCGCATCTTTCCTAGACGCTGAAACGCTGAAACCCAAAGACTGCACCCGCCAATATTATGGTTCTAGATTCCTTGTATACTAGTTGCCTACATATCTCAAATAGACCCTAAGCCCCCTCATTGCCCCCCAAACTCCCAAACCCTCAGCCCCTCCGCCTGAAGGCATTTCACTCCTTCCGCTGCCGTGGCGCTGCTCAAGGACTGACCTCCTAAGAGCAAGATGTGCTGAGGGGGTCCATGCGGGACTGTCTCAAGAAGGTTACCCCTAGATGCATGGATCAGAAAAAGCGTAGGGTTGGCCACTAGGGGTTCTATAGGGACTATTACGCAGGAGCAGTGTAAGGATTCAGGGAATATACGGGCATGGAGATCCTAGTGTTTCAATGAGCACGGGATTGCTGATGAACTTCCCAGTGTCTCAAGAAGTGCAAATTTCGAGCAGAGGACACTTGACCAGGGCTTATGTTTTCAGGTCATGCGCTGAATGCCTCAGTGCAAGCCAAGTGTTTGATGGTTTCAGGCCAGGTGTGGGGGGGGGTAGTGGTGCCTATAATATAGCTTCACGATTAGATACGAATTCGTAGAGTAAAGGTAGTTATCAACAGAGCAACCAAGCTGTCTGGCGTTTATCTGGAGGAGTAGCGACGCACCCAACTTTGGAAGGCTACGCAAAGAATAGGCGATTGCACGCTGACGCTTGAGCTCCCGACCTTGTAGGCTTCGCAGCTCCAGGGCACCGGAGGCGTAGGCGATGGCAACAGCCGCCTAGTATGATGGCAGGCCATTGTCACCATAGTCACTGGCATTCGTCTCAGTATGCGGCTCTGACTGCTATGATCCGCGCCCAGGATAAGAAATTCGAGGGTCCACAGTGAGGCCAGGGCTGTCTCTAGTTATATGACAGTAGTCTCACAGGTTTGAGTCTCGAAGGTCAATGATCAAGCCCCCTGAGAAACGAGAATCCTCAATCTGCAAACGCTGGGCAGACAATGTGAGGGCAAAAGTGATGGCTGGCTGATGGCAACAGCTAGAATCTCCATATTATGATGCTGCTGCTGCCGCTGCTGCAATTGTTTTTGCGGGTTGTTGCCTTGTAACCCTATTGCCACCTGCACTGATCGCTTGAGCAGCCTCTACAAAGCTCCCATCTAACAGTCACTACATAATCCGCTGTAATCGTCCCCCTACAATGGTACCTACAACCAGTTCCCCCATCACCTACAAACACCAAAGATATAGTAGTTTCCATTTTCTTTTTCCATTCTCCCAACACATCCACTATGTAACCCTATAATCCCTATATAAACCCTATAGATTCTTCACTATAATCCCCAGTAGTTTCCATTTTCTTTTCATTATCCCAACATATCCCCTATATAACCCTATAGAATCCCTATACACCAAAGAGATTCTCCCAGAAAGTCGGCTGCTCAGCAGGTGCGCCTCGGGATCCTCAGCCGGCCCAGCCCAACCTCAGCAAACGTCGTGGCTGAGACAAGAAGAGTTGCTTATTATCCTTTTGAAATGATCCTTTTGAAATGCTTCTGCTTCCTGAAAGCCTGCAAACATTTCAGCCAGAGCAGTATGGCCCAACCTCACAAATCCTCAGCCAAAAGTTCGCAAGGCCTACATTAATCGTCACAACGACAGACCGCCACAGTGAATACCAAGTTCGAGGAGGCTATCAAAGACAAGTCTGAGAGAGAGAAGGGTCGCAATATCAAGGGGTTCGACGTTATGCCTATCAGGCTTGTACTGCTCAAACCCCCGGCAGGTTCCCCGGGCAGAACTTAGGGTTGAGGCCAGGGGTGAAGGGTGCCCTTCGGTTCTTTCAAATACGTTCCTTCCACAAATACGAGTCCTCAACCATTGTTGCCACGTTGCCGAAGGATTCCGCAGGCGGAGGTATGATTGTAAGAGTTGGGACCTCTGGTGGGAAGAAGCGCCTTGTGCTTCTTTTATCATGCGTCCATTTGGGTGATCTGCTGGCAGGGCCTTCGGACTGTGGCAATCCCTAAACTGTAAACCCCAATCCTGCGGAAAGCCCCATAAAATCCAGGCCAGAGCACATATCCGGTGGATGGCCTCTCCCCGGCGCCGTTCGCCGACGCGCTCTATCTGGCCAGAAGGGAGGTGTGGGGCAGCACTAGGAGTCGTTACCGTCTGCATAGTCTTAGTGATATCGGTAGTAGCATAAGCAGCGGCGGCAGCAGCAGCAGCAGCAGACTTTACATCTCTGGGCACGGCCATAAGATAAATGCTGTGTGGGACCTCGCCGCGATGAGTACAGCACAGCAACGCGTTGGGAATCGTAAATCGCAGAGAATTGATCCTAGGTATTCTGGCATGGAGGTATTCAATGTCCAAGGCCTAAGGCTAGTCTTGGCGATGGGGCTTTGCAGGTGAGTCAACAAGATTTTCGGAGGAACCGGAACCCCCCAGTAGGATACTGTCATTTCTGGAGGGAGTGGACCGGCAAGATTGCCCCCCAAAATGACATGAGCTCCAGAGGACGGTAGTCCCTCCAATCCAGGAACCCTTGGTTTCCATGCTAGCGGGAAGGGTGCTAAGTCTACTGAAGTCAAGTGGGCCTTCTTGCTCTCCACTCGGATGAGCTTCAGCAAGCCCGTGTCATCGCCAGTTAGGAACTTCATCTACCTGTGCAGAAGGCAGAGCACCCAGTTCTTGCATTCCCTGCCACCGGTGGCACCTTGTGCCGGCGTCGAGAGATTCGAGTAAGAGGAGGATGCGAACCGTCAAGAAATCTAAAAAGAGCCATGCCTCCGTCCCCACAGTTTACCCAAGATTAAGCGGCGAAGCAAGAAAGCATTGTCTGTGTCTATTTCTTTATGGTTCATACAGAGTCTTTCGCCCCAATGCGCTCGATAACAAACCACACTGAAACCGTACATAAACCAGCTTGAGAGCCCCCGAAACCCAATGTCGGCAAAGCGCTTGTGCGTCTCGAAAGTGAGTTGATGGACTAATTTGACACGAATACTTCACTGCCTGGCCAGTCATGCCAAACTAGACGCAAAGCAATGATGCAGGAGTAAGTTTCCGGTACTGAACACAGCGCATGTCTTGCATGGCGGTTGATAAATCCGCAGCCAAAGATAGAGCTCTACCCAGGACGGCCATATTTGTTAGTTTCCCAAAAATATGGGGACCCCAATATAGATCCGAATATACTATCGTCCTTATTATAGGGACCCCCAAAAGGGTCCCGATAATTCGGGGAAACCTCCATTTCTGATAGCAACTAGAGATCAATCGTGATGCTTGACTTTACGGCTGTCCCGTGGTGAGCCTGTGAGCCGGGCAGGATGCAAAGTTCCATTGCATGGACATATCGCGAAGGGTAGAAGCCAGAAGAAATTGTAACAACTTTTGAAGTCATGCCATTGTTTCACTCAAACGAATCTATGCTGGGCAAAAAACGGATGTCAAACAATCCGACTGGACAGCCATACTGGCTCCACAATATCTCAACATTGCGACCGGCTGGCCAGCCAGAGGCATAAATGACTGACAGCTCATGTGGATAAATTTCACGCACTAGACTTCAGCCAATGGCTCTGGCGCAGAAACGGTCATGGTGTGCGATGGGAGGTTTAATCATTTAGGATTCGAGCTCTGCCAGATAAAATCCTGCAACTTAAGAAATCGGTGAATATCAAATTGTGGAAAGCCTAGCAACTGAGCCTAACAGCTGATCATCCTACAGCCCAAGACCTGTAGGCAAAGCTGCAAAAACATGCTGTGAGCAATTCATCCCCTGACTTCGCACGATGCCACGAAAGAAACGTGACAGCGGAGGCTTGTCAATAGATGGGATTGACACTCTACATCATGTCTTGAACGGTTCATCTCAAGGGAATAGGCAGGGCAGCATGACAAGGTTGTGTACTGGTCCCAGTAGTTATAGCCGGGATACTCCGGCTCATTTGTTCTCAACAATGGGTCAGAAGATCTCAAGCAGGAAACTTGTCCACGCATGAACCTCATGGAGTCTGCAGCTCCGCAACGCTGGCTGAACCGCGGAAACACTGATTGCCCTCCAAGCATATGCTGTGCTCCTATCCCTCAAGTCCTGGGCCCTCAACCTCTAAACCTTAGCTGCATCTGAAACACAACCGTCAGAGTATCTCTGAGACTGTGAAACCCTTTAGCCGAGGCGATGGAGCTACAGCTCATGGGAAGAAGCAATGGAAAGGACATTCCGTTCTATGAAAAAGGATGAACCCCTATAGACACCTAAACAGGCCGAAGCCTACACCCCAAAGCTTGAGTCACTACTCCCCATGAAATTACCTGTTCTTCCTGTACTATCATGCTTCTTGATCAGCCCCGTTTATTCTTCCTGTTGAGAAATGCTCGCCTCCAGACTTTTTGCATCGTGCGCAGGCGGCCAAGAGCCGCCGGCAGGCGTGGCGGGGTCAACAGGAGAGTTGATCAGTAACAGAAACTGCTCCTTCTGTGAAAGCAGCTTCTGGATGTACTAAACCACAATAGTTGAGAAGAAGCATCCACCTACCAACAAATGGCCGATCATGCTCCAAACATCGAATAACAACACAGCATAATAGGAATAGTAGTAAGCATGGCAGAATTTGCAATACTCCTTCATAATACAAATAACAATCTTATATAGCAAGCACACCCTACAAGCAAGAATGCCCAAGCAAGCTATAAAATGTCATGAAATTATGCCAGGAAAATAACAGCAACAACAAACAACATCAAACAACAATCAACCCTAAACCCTCAATTTGGGGCGGTGGGGGCCCTGGGCGGTCTGCAGGGCCACCCGCGCACCCCTAAACTCCTTCAAAGATAAGGGGGTTTCTCAAAATTAGAGGTACTTTTTGGGGATCCCTATAATAAGGATTATAGTATTTTAGGGTCTATATTTGGGCCCTAAATTTCTGGAAACTCCCATAACACGTCTGGGGTAGTTGGATTGGGGCTCCCAGGGCGGAGGGGGTCTATGCGTTAGGGCATTGAGAGTTAAGGTCTCAAGGTGAAGAGTTGTTTGCAGTTCAGAGTTTTGGAGATCCGGTGCGCTGGGAGAGGTGGTGCGATTACAATTAGCCACTTGCAAGAGTAGGTGAGGATAGAAAGGTAATGCCGTTTCGGTTTGATGCTTGAACAAGTTACCTCAGTGCTTGCGACATTTCGCTGCAGGTTAATTCGCCTGCTAACGGAAGTCACGCGTATGGTCTTAGCAGCGGAATGGGAAGAAGAGACTGGGTTGCTGTTAAGGAACTTAAATTAAGTTACCATAATGGGTATATAGAGTGATTAATATGGTTCCCCAATAATTATAGTAACTTAAATTAAGTTCCTTAACAGCAACCCAGGAGAGCTAGAGGAGGCCTCAGAAAATGTGTTCTGATGTGGATCTCTGAATGAATCTAGGGGCTTAGCTGCTTGCGTTGAACACATTCCGGGTTCGGGTATGTAGGCTAGGACCTTCAGGAGAGGCGAGTTTGGGGAGTTTCCTTCACATTTCAAGTCACAACATGCTCCATCAAGGTGCGCGGTAATTAAAGACGCCCTTGCTGTACCAGAAAGATCCGAGAGTTGTCACGGGCTTCAAACCTCCCGGACGAACTCCAAGATCATGCAAAAGCTCCTGTCCCAACTGAAGCTACCCTCACGCCATCTAATCCGGATGCCTAAAAGACTTCCAACAAGGGCTATTATCCTTCTTAAGAAAGGGCTACGTAGATAAAGTTCCATGGTAATTTGGGGCAGGGTCTCTGCTGAAGCTTGATCCTACAATCGTTGCGCACTTGCTGGTGCTCGTTGCCTGCTAGCCCGCCCCAAGACCTAGATTGCATCTTCTTGTGATGCCCCGAGTCTAGAGCCCTTTGCAGGAGCGTAGCTGCGTAGGGGCAGGGTGTAGGGTGCGGCTTCGGATGGGACGGGGTGCGTTTGTTGAAAACTGAACGGGCCCTGCGCTGAAAAGCGCGGGGCCGAAACTAAGCTCTCTACAATCCCGCAGCCCGGCTTCAGGGCTCTAATTGGTAAAGTTGGACGTTAGTGGTTAATCAGCAGGAAATGGCGATGAACAGAATAGCCTTTGTGCTGGTGATAACAGCGGTGGCAGTGGCAGCAGCAACGATGGCACCAGCAGCCTTGGTGGTGCCAGTAGTGGGAGTTGTAGCAGCAGCAGGAAAAGCAGAAGAAGGTGATAAACAAGCACTGGCGAAGGCGTAAACTCACACCAGACTCCCACAGCTCCAAACGTGTCCATGCAACAAATATCGACCTTAGCCTTGCGCAAGGCACATTGACCTCACAGTGGCTTCAACTCGGTATGATCTGTTCCTGATATGGAAGAAGTCTATGTCCTAATGCACGGGCAAGCTAGCTGGGTGCCCCGGGCCCATTGCATTCTAATCTTACAAGCCCTGTGCAAAGATTTCGTGGTCCCCTGAGCCGGGAAGATGTTGGATCCAGCCGCTTGCTTCAGTCAGCGAGCCTCAGTGGCATTCTAACGCTTCTCATGGGAGCTATAACGGAAAATGAAATTGAATCTACTATCGAAGGACTTGGAGAGGGATAGGGGAATAATGGAATGGAAGCTGAGGTTACATAGGCAACTATGGGGATCAATGTTTCCTGTATACTCAGTGGACATGGGTTCCTATAACGGAATGTATTAGGGGCGATATTTACAATATTGGCAGTCGCTCATTGAAGTTGCAGAGGGTTTGGATAAATCGTCTGGGGAATTGTCTCATAGCAACCTTGTCCTTGAAGGTGGCTATACCAGTGCAGCCTCTTTCGTTCCCATATGAGCTATAGTCTAAACTCCTAGTATCCCCCTTGGCAACCCTGTAATACTCCCCTGTAATTATCGAGTCTGAACGAAAGCTCATATGGGCAATTATTGCTATTCATGCTGCTGGTCCTTTATCGTCCCAGAGCCATGAGGTCACAGATTAGGGTCGCAGGCACCTGGTAAGCAAGCCCGTTACAAAAAAGCGCTCCTAACTTTCAGAACCCCCCCATGGTCACTCGGCCCAGAGGAGGCTTTATTGCTTGAGCACCGCAGCCATATTAACAGACTCCTCCCGCCCCCGAGAACCGGATAATAATAATCCCAGTTTCCATTTCATTTTCCATTTTCTTTTCCATTTGATTCTCCATTATAGTAGTTTCCATTTTCTTTTCCATTATCCCAATATAACCCCTATATATATCCAATATAACCCTATATAATCCCCATTATAGTAGTTTCCATTTTGTTTTCCATTCTCCCAATATACCATGCAGCCTTGGTGCATGGTCTTCAAAGGTTCGGCGACGACGAAATCGAAGCCCGTGGCCTCCTTGACGGCATCCACGGTCGTGTCTGCGCAGCGAGGGAGGCGGTTCATAGTTTGGGGCTTACGGTGTACGCAGCCTCCCAAACTACAGCAGCTGTGAAAGCCCCAACAAAGAATGCTGTCCTCTTGAAAGGTTTCAGAGGCTTTCAGTTTGTCGGAGTGTGAGCTGCGTTTTATGAAGGATTGCGCTTGGGCCTCGGGGCTTCAGATCATGTGATTCAGCATGCTACAGCTGGAACCAAGAGCCACGGCTTCGAAGGATCTTTGTAGCCCTGCTGTTGGAATGTCAGTCCATGCAGGGACCCTGCCCAAAACTTCGACCAGGTGTATGGCTGCCTGATACGGTTGATACTAGAAATCCAGCATGACCTTACTTGGAAGGTACTTCGAACCATGCAGGATTTTCAGTATCCACCGTAGGATGAAGCCTCGAAGGTTTGAGGAATGCTGGTTAAGAGCCAGTATGGATGGATCTGGCTCTGCAGCGTGAAAATGGTGACAATTTGGGTTTTCAGGGTTTTGGGTCTACTTGTAGGCCTAACCCTCCAAAACGCAGGTAAGCTTGCGAAACGTGCCCAAACGGGCGGCGATTCACACTACACATGGGTGTCTAAACCATGGGGGAAATTAGACCTGGGGGAGTTTAGAAGAACTTGGGGATAGAAGAGGTGATTATGTAGGGTGCGCTTGGAGCGTCATGGAACTGCAGCACCTGATCACCGGCTCACACACGGGCCTGAACGAGCACAATGGCGTTGTGGATAATAATACCATGATGCACGGCATATCAAGGAATTACAGCAGCAATTGCGGGGGGGGGGGGATTCCAAGAAAGGGCTACCCTTTCCTTGGGTCCCGGTCCCTATAGTAAGGGTTAAGATATTTTGTGGTCTACATTTTGGGTCACGCTGTTCAGGGAAGCTGCCATTTCGTTGCAGTGTCCCCTCAACAAAATGTACAGGCGTGTCGATGCTCCCTCTGGCAGCTGCCTGGCGCGATCTCTGCCAAGGTAGGAGGCACCTGGACAAATCATTCTAGTAGTTTCCATTTTCTTTTCCATTATCCCAATATTACCCCAATATATACCCTGTAATCCCTATATAACCCATTATAGTGGTTTCCATTTTCTTTTCCATTATCCCAATATGTCCTAATCCCTTCATACTCATTAATCTGAAATATCCCTCCACGCCTAATGTCAATTAATTATTCCCATAAGAAACCTGGTACATTGAGGGACGGAGTGTACTAGCCTCACGATGCAGGTCTTGCGAGAGATTCACTGAAATCAGGGGACGTCCTTGCCGTGATTTTGATGGAATATGCTTCTCTTTTGGGGTTGTCGTGCTTCGTAGCGGTCGTGCAAAAGCCTTCAGGGCTATGTCAACCTGTGACAGGGCTTTCGGAAAGAAGCAGTGATAGCTGGGGAAGTCGCAAGCGCACATATGTTGATGTGCCGCGTGGCAGTGGGGTGCTTTGAGTGCAGTTGAAATTCTTCATTTCCGAAACCGCTTCTTCTGAAGCCCAGCGGTGATTCCGTCTGTCATTCTTTTTCGGGCTTGCTGCACATGCTTCAAACTCGTATCGGAGTACCCATCGAAGCCGAATGTGTCCGGAAATCTCTACAGTCACCAAGGCAGCTTAAAAACATACAGACCATTTCAGCTACAGTCAATATTTCCTACATAACTTAAAGGATGTGGGTTCCTTCTTAAGCACTATATTAGGGACTACACTAAACTACAAGTGCGACCCCCTATGTCCATGGTCAAGGGTTCCTTGATAGGGCGAATCTTGACAGTTGCTTATATGCACCCTTACACATTCCATTTTTGGTTCCTTCATGGAACACAGTGAATCTGACTGAACTCTATAACCGAGACAGGGAACCAACCGCACTGGTGCTTAAGGTGGAGTGGAGGAGGGAATGTGACGAAGTGATCATTACAAGGGGTTCCCAAAATTAGGGGTACCAGGTACATTTTTTTTGGGGGGAGGGTCCCCAAAATGAGGACTTTAGTATGTTTGGGGAAAATACTGGGGTCACATACAACATATCTTATAGGGATTGAAGGATGACTGCAGGCATCCGCTCCCCCACTCTCCTTCAAGCATCAGTGAGCTGCATGCAGAACACGAGCTCGGGGTTTAGGATTGAGGAAGTTGTTTACGATATGTATGCAAAGGACCCAAAGTCCTAAGTGCGAAAACCTGAACCCTCTTATCCCCCTAAATCCTAAGCCCGTGTAGGCAGCCCTGGTTGCCTCCGGACCCGCTGTGGCAAAGTCGAAGACCGCCATGTCAGTGATGCATTTATTCACCACCTCATCGGCTACATCTGGCAGGGTCTACAAAGGACTCACAGATGATAAAGGGACGCGGAGTGCCAAGAACACTTTGAAGGACATATATTGGCTTACGTATGATCTGTGCCCATGTGCATGGGTTATCATGGGTTCGGGCTTGCAATGGAGAGAAGCACGTTTGAGAACTCTTACAAAACAGGGCAGGGCGGGTGGAGGGATTCAAAAAATAGATGCCTAGGATAAGCTTCAGAGCAAAACTGGATACTGCAGCCCCTGTCACACATTTCTTGGTTTCCTTGCTGATGCCCAAGGTTTTGCGCTTGCTTACTATGTCTCCATAGACTGCCGAATACGGTTCAAGATTTCCAGCCCTTCCTGGGCCACTTGTGCACCTGCTATCCCTGTAACTCCGAAAAAATCACAGGTTAAAAAATGGTAGTTCCCCTAAATCGGGCACCCCAGTATAGACCCCAAAATGCTAGTCCTTCTTACTGGGAAGCCGAAAATGGCCCCCCACCCCTCATCTTGGGAACCCACCCACAAAATTCCCTTCCTGGGTGGCCGGGCCCTCTTCCCTGTCAGCGGCAGATCGCAGCCTCGGCTGCACCAGGTTTGCTGTGCACTTTGAACTCGCTCAACACTGGATCTTTCCAACAGCTGCTGGCCTTGGAAAGCTATGAAAACATAAGTTCTTTAGACTGTTCCCAAACCTGGCCTCACCACCCCCACAGCGCAGCATGACTGTGCGGTTTACAAGGTGCCGGCTCTTCTTTAGTTTGTGCTTGTTGCCCTTGGCCACGTGCTCCATGACCTGCGGATTCAGGCACGTGTACTACACTCGTGTAAATCCTGCAAGCGTGTATGTCAAACGCGTCATCTGCAAGCACCAGGCACCTCTCAGAATGATTTCGTAATTTCCCTAAATAGGGGGACCCCAATATAGACCCCAATCTACTATAATCCTCATTCTGGGGATCCCCCAAAAAGGTACCCCTAATTTTGGGAACCCCCCCATGTTGCTGAAGGAATGTCTGCCCACGGAATACTCGCAGACTGAGCTCAGAACTGACAGACAGTACCAATTAACAACTGTGCCAAGTCTGTCTTGCAGGCAACTAATTAATCGCTTCCAGTCTGTATGCCTGTGGCAGGCAAAGTAGGATGATTTGCGGATTGCATTTTGTGACTAATGTTGTCCACATCGTAGATGTCTACATGACACCAGCCCATGGAAGGGAATCATGTTCCTGGTGACTGTAGTCTCATATACCTCCAAATGCTGACTGTTTGGACCAGAGAGAAGTTCTGAATGGCGAAGCCCTTCCAAGCTCGGAGCCACCAGCACTTTGGAGTTGGACGACACCAGATCCATGGCCCCTCCCATGCCCTGCACGTGCGTGGGAATGGAGAAGGGGAGCGGTGACAAGAACTCCGTGGAATAGGACATTTTGTATGTTAAGAACGGATATGGTAGTTTCCCAAATAGTGGGACTGGATATAGACCGCCAGAATCCTTATTATAGGGACCGCCAGAAAGGTACCCCTAATCTTAGGAAACCACCATATCTGACCACAGCATTTCAATGCTGCTGGGCAAACATGAGCCGTAATCTGGTACACATGGGCTTCTTGACGATCTAGGCCAATACCCTGGCGGCAATCATGTAGGGTTTAGGTTTCAGGGGTTTGGGGTTTAGTCGTGTAGTGGGGCAACTATGGTCCGTAAACTTCATGTTTCCACCCCCAAACACCAAACCCCCTAGCCGGATCCCTGAACCCTAAAGCAGGCCTTCACCATCTTGCCTGGGATGATCCAGTTTGCCAGGTCCCCGTTGGCAGCAACCTCTGGCTGTACGCTGGGAATGAAGGAGCGGAAAAGAGCATGGAAACTACCGTATGGGGGTTTCATCAACGTTAGGGGTCCCTTTTCGTGGCTTCCATAACCAGGATCATAGCTTTTGTGGGTGTGCCCCTGTTTATGGAAAGTGCCATATGATTAGACTTATGGTTCAGGTTTAGGGGACGGAAAGAAAATCGCAAACACTACTTTTGGGGCCCAGGGGACACAAAATGCAAACTACTACGCAACCTGTTGGAGGTTCCAGGTTCAGAGGTTTGGGAAGGAGGAAGCAGAGCAGCCAGATATTTTTCAAGACCGGGTCCACGGATATATACGGATTTCAGACCATAGGATCATTGGTATACTATGGGCCTTCCGTACAAGAGTTTCACAGAATATCCCGTGTGGAATGCCTGATAGACACCCTATACTTCCCTTGCAACCCCTTTATGGCCATGGGATCCCTATGGGCTTTTCCAGAAGCACTAAACCCTAGACCCTGAATCGTAAACCCTGAACCCTACACCCTAAACCCTGAAGCCTACACCCTAAACCCTGAACCATACACCCTAAACCCTACACTCCAATATTTGCGGGGAGCCCTCAGGCCTCCATGGCCCCGAGAATCGTCACATCCACCTTGGACCTTAGCAGGCAACACTTCGTTTGACTTTCTAGGTCGGCAAGTTTAGGGTTTAGCGATGGCATGGAAAGAAACGCTAATGCCATGTATACTGTCAGTTAACTGAAACCTTCCAACCACCCTCTGTACAGGCCTATGCGCCTTCAATAACTCTAAAACCCAAATCCTTTCAATTTCTTTGAAACTTGATGAACCCTCTCAACCCAGTACCCTCTAAACTCGACAACCTCTAAATCTATCTCAGCACTAACCTTCAGCCTGTACAGCTTTTCGACAACTCCAAGGCCGTCACGGCCCCTAAAAACAATCTCCTGTAATTCCAAAAGCCCTTAACCCAACCCCTAAGTAGTAATCTCGATTTTCTTATTTATTACCCGTACCCCTGTATAACCCCCATATAGTCCAAACCTAAACCCCCCAAATTTCCCCCTTCCCCGCTCTCTACATAAGCAATAGGTAACCCCTGAACCCTTATCCCGAACCTGAAGCCCCTATATACTAGAGTAGCTTCCATTTTCTTTTCCATTATCCCAATATACACCCTAATATAACCCCTAATATAACCCAATTATTGTAGTTTCCATTTTCCCGCTTCTTCCCCCCTGCTAAGTGCGAGGCCCTCGGATCATCCCAAAGGACTCCGAGGAGGAGAACAGCGAAGAGCCAGGGATCATCGTCACGGTCTCCTGGGTTCAGCGTTTAGGGTTGGGGCTTAGGTTTAGGTCTCAAGGTTTGGGGTTATAAAGCCCCAATAAATGAAGAATCATATGGAAGAGAACATGGAAAATTAAATGGAAACCGGGCTTTTTCTATTGCATACACAGGGAAAAGATTGGCTTACTAGGGTTTAGGGTTAATTATGTGCAGCCTCCGGGCTTTTGGGGACTTTGGGTACGTGGTTTTGGTAATTCCATAGTATGGGGAGACCCCATATAGATCTCCAAATACTATAATCCGTAACCTGGGGACCCCCGACAGGGACCCTATTTTGGGGAATCCAAATCCCCAAACAAAAACCAAAAACAGCTCCGTTTTCCCAGTTTTCAGTTCAGCTTCCATTTGGTTTTCCATCTGATCCTCCCATATGACCCCTACAGAACTCCATATAACTTCATATAACCCATTCTACCCAAAACTTATACCCTAAACCCTAAGCCCGAAATCCTAAACCGTCTTAGGGATCCCATGACCCAACCTTGCCCGCGTTGATGAGATCCGGGTCGACCTGCCAGTCTCTCAGGAAGAGGGGCCTCCCTACTGAGACCCTCCTAGTAGAGGTATGTATGGTTTAGGGTTTTTGGACTTAGGGTATAGGGTTTAGGGGGTTTTGCGGGTTTAGGGTTGACGGGGTTTAGGGTTTACGATTTACGGTGTAGGGATATTACCCCAGTAGAAAAAAAAAATGAAATGGACACTGGTGGTAATGTCTTTATCACCAAGAACCTCCCAGTACCCTTCATTGGGGTTTCATGGTCCAAAAATAGTGGGTACATAGGCCTGAATAGAGGGTCTTTGGAGGGTCTAGGTCTAGACACTGTCGATGCCTTGTACATGCAGGAGGGATCTGTCGACCTAGTTGTCAGCATGTGAAATATGGCAGGCAGAACGGAGACCAACTTTCCGAGATATCCCAGAGGTTCAGATGCTGCTGAGGATGATGCAGCTCTGACTATAGTGCAGACTTTTGTCTTTGCTGTTGGCAGCTGCAGTAACGGGGACATTCGTAACAAATCATCACAGCACCTATCGAACACGTAGTAGCAGTAAGACCTGATTGCTGCAATGCAAATTTGCAACCTTTTTCGGCCCTGCCTGAGCTTCTGTGGGATAAGGCCCGATGCCCAGGAGTCCATTCTCGCTTTGGAGTTCAATGCGCACCTTGGAAATGCTCAATCATCTGCACCACACCAATTTAAAGAAGCCACTCCATTTGTGGGAAGCAAAACCCTCTGAGCTGCCACTACAAAACCCGGTCATGAATTATCCTTTCTAGCGCTCAAAGACTTCTGTTGCGCCATTGAGAATCCAAAACCATTTTTGGTTGTGTTATACCTCATCAGGCTTCACTAGTCTCAGGCCGTGATACTCTACAAACAGTGACTCAGTGCGTTTTTGTGGCAGGGCCGGCTAGAAGCTCTCTTGCCTTTGCAAGATCCCTCCTCGTCAGGGCTTCCATACCTGGCCCAGAAAACTGGGTTGCTGTTAAGGAACTTAACTTAAGTTACTACATTGGGGAAACCCCATTATTTACTATATATATACCCATTATGGTAACTTTATTTAAGTTCTTTAACAGCAGCCCAGAAAACTCTGAGTGCACGCCATCCCGGTGAGCTTGTCGAGATGAGGAGGCGCTATGCAATCATTGTGATGCATTCTTTCCTATTAAGGCCTCTACTGTTGAAGCCACAGAAGTATATAGGGGATTGTCAAAATTATGGTCCCTTTTTGGGTCCCCTAAATTAGGCTCCGTATTATAATAGGGACCCAAAAAGGGACCATAATTTTGACAGTCCCCCAAATAGACCTTAAAGTCATATTGGTGATTGTTTTGCCTAGACCTCCAATTATTGTACTTTGCGGGACCCTCCCGTTACTAAG
>CAJNIZ010007480.1:86862-99138 GCA_905231905.1 Symbiodinium pilosum
GGGAGCGTTGTCCAATATTCCTTCATCTCAAAGTGGGGGCTTGCGCCGTGCTTGCGCGAGCTGGCACGCGCACAGTTCGGCTCACAATGGTTTTCGCACAGGCTCATCACACTAAAGCTAATACCATGAGAATTTTCGAACCCTTGCGCCACAACCTTGCAGGTGGCTTGCGCCGTGCTTGCGCAGAGCTTGCGCACGCAGCGTTTTTTGACAAATTGTGGTATTCTTGGTTTTCGTTTCTCTAAAATTGTAGCCAAGGGTTTTCGGACAACCCTCATTTGATTCTCCCAGAGTCCTCGATATACCAATATACTAGCGCTTCACATGACATCTGATGGTTTCCCAAAGTCAGGGGACGCCAATATAGACTGACCCTAAAGTCCACCCTAGAATACTATAATCCTCAGTATTCGGGACTTAACCCTAAACTTGGGTACTGCCCCCACTCATTAACAGTTGGACAATATTCCTATTACAATTATATATATATAGCCCTTAATATGACTCCTATTATCGACTGTTAATGGGTGGGGGCAGGGCCCAACCCTAAACCCTAATTTAGGGAAACCCCCATCTTGACAAGCTGTGCAGGGCCTTTGCCATCAAAGTCACGGGATTCGCGGGGCTCGCTCATGATCTCCACAGCACCAGCCTTCCGCGCTCTCCAAATTAACTGTGTAGTCCCCCTTAAGTAGATAGAATATGGGGTATATGGGGATCTTATTATAATATACCCAAAGCCATATTCTATCTACTTAAGGGGGACTGTAATCCCCTAGACCTAGATAAAAAGGACACCTTTAATACTTCCGTAGGGCTATACTCTAACAAAAATGAAAAATAGTAATTCCTGCAAAGACTGCAGAGAAGACGATGTTGATAGCTCCAACCACGAAATTCAGGATCCTATACCAATCATGTGACCATCATGGGGTCCTGATTTTGGGAGTTGGGGGTACCAAAGTCATTGTCTTGCTCCATGCTTGAGGTAAGAGCCCCTCAAGTCATCACGGGTACCTATGTAGCTGGAACCTGCAACTCATCTGTTGCTGTATATTCTCATTATTTACCTGCTGCAGGACGACCGCCATGAAACGGATATCTACACCCAGCCCGCAAGAAATGTGCAACCCTCCCATGTGAATTTGCTTGGTGAGGCGTAGGCATGAGATGAGGTGGAGGGAATGCACTAGCATTCATGCCGAGTCGATTGCTTGAATAAGGGATGGACGAGATGAACGGTCTGTCTATCGTACAACAAGAAAACAGTTTCTTGGGGATTTGGCTGGTGCCCGAACTTGCCGGTGCCTTGGCGCCGCCTGGGCCATACTTGATCACGTTCGTGCCCTCATGCACTGCCGTGCCATAGGCCTGAAATTCGAGCGTTTCATTTTTTACTTCAAGCCAAAGCCAAGACTTTTTGCGCTCGCTCTAAGCATATAGGCATTGTCGCTTGCTCTCGTCCTTGCATGGCCTCTCAATTATTGCCAGTAACACCTATGACAACTCCTGAGACCATTGCCGTCCGTGTGAAGAAAGCGGGGATGCCAGCACCGCCTCAGCGATTCTAGGGCATATGCGAAGTTCTGTTTGAGATTGGGCACCTATAATATCCTCGTATTCACTAGATTCCGTCTGTGCAGAAGGAAATTTTGTGGTGCACTTGCGGATTTCCGCGCGCTTCGGCAACCAGACTTTGCTTTCGGAACCGGTGCCCTGTGTAAATCCCTTTTTCAGGAATGTCGGCACGAAGCTCCCTACGGGCAACTTCGCGCAGATGTTAGCCAGTAGATAAGAAACTTCAGCAGTGTTGTCTTCGGTGGTGAGGCCAACTACGGGGGTAAAATGGCCTGCATGCTATCACAACATCTTGCCTCCCCCTAAAGAACAAGAGCCCATTCCAGAGATTCCTGAGATTTTTCACGGTCCTTCGGGGGTGCCCAAACGTGGGCGGATGGTTGTCTGGGCATTTCAGGATCACTATTAATGTTCATACCCTAATGCTGATAAACACCTGTATAACCTCAGTTCCAAGTCATTTTCCATGTCCTGTTCCATTTGATTCTCTCCTTCTTGGGGGGACCATATTCAAGATGACCCTCATGTTACCAATGTACAACCCCATATTATATAATCCCCAAGTCATCCCTCAGTAACAGTGCATCTCAAAGCCCTTGATGATGGCCCACCTGCACGGAGTCGTTCTGCAAGCGTGCCCTTGTCAGAGGCAGTGTTTGAAGCTCCCTAGGGGTTTTCTAGAGACATAAAGTCATTTTGAAAATAGGGTTTCGGGTTTCCCCGCATTAGGGGTACCTTTTACCCCTATGGTGGAGAATCAAACGGAGAAGAACATGGACAATAAAATCAAAGCCTGGGTCCCTTCAAAGCGTTACATCGGGGTCATATAGGGATACGTATTACCCCAATCATCAATTGTGCTACTACTGTCTCTCGGTACAGCACTCAGGGCATTGAGGGAAAACGTGCCATTCAGGGAGGGCCGATTTCATGAGCGGCAGTCTCTGCCCTTAAACCCTAAACCTTTCAGCAGTCTTTGCGGGTTCTTCGGATTCGTGCTGTGCATTCGCGTCCACCATCAGGTGTTCATCATGCTTCAAGCTGGCGTATCCCAATCGAGGGGTTCATTCTTCCATAAACAAGAACTGAGTGCGCGATGGACCCATGCTTTTGAGCATTTTCGCAAGATCCTGACTGATTAGGACCCTTGCAGCTTTAAATCCTACTGGCATCCTGATCCGGCATTGTAACAGTCGACGGGTCGTAGCCTTAGACGCAAATTGCAGCAAAAAACATGAACGGTACCTGTTGGAGGACGAGTAGAATTGGTAGAGGGCTCTTAACTTAGCAAGAGGGACTTCACAACGGGTATGCGTAGCCGAAACCCCGAACTTACATCCAACACGTACCCCTGTTGGAGAAAATCTCGTTTCCCTTGGCGGTCTATAGCCTGCGGTGTGAGTTCGACCTCAAGTTGTCCAGAAAGGTACAGCTCCTGGCGGGCAGCTGAAACAAACAAATCTACATGGCGTCAGAAAATCAGAAGGGTGACCATCGTGACGTTGATGACACTGTCTATTGTGTTTGTGTATAGAAGAGCACTGCCACCATCTGGCTTCGGTAGCATCAGCAGCAGCAGCAGCACTTGCAAAAGCCATGCAAGAAGCACTTCAAAGAGCTTGTTCTCACCCACGTAGGAGGAGATCATGCGCTTGATCTGCCTGGCTCTTGGGAATCAGGCCAAGGAGGCAAGGGCCGTACAAACTGTGCTTTTGCAAAATTATCTCTATAAAATACAATGCTAAATAGGAACCCCTGTAATCCCCACCCGTGCTGTAAGGGCACCCTTGTGTGATGAATTTGCACACGAGCTCCGCAACATAGTATCACAGGTGGCCATTTTTAAGCCTGATCTCCAAAAACGCCGCCGTATAGTTGTCAGGTGGGCATGCAAGGAGGCCTTTTTAGACCTCCTGTGCCCCATTACCCTCATACAAGTGAGGCTTACATGGGGCTACCCACCTGGTAGCCCTAAACCCTACACCCACCTGCGGGGGTCCTCAAAACCTGGCTTTCTGGAAGCCCCGCGTCTGTTCCCCCTATGGGAGTTTCTCAAACTTGGGGGGCCGCTCTATGGACCCCAAGGGATATATCGGGGCACAAAGGAAAATTATTGCGGGTCTTTATTTGGGATTCTATGGGGATCAGTTTGAGAAACTCTCCCACAAAATGAGTGCAAGTACCATGGGCTTGTCGCAGTCTCCAAGGCAATGCTAGACCATCTTACACTGCAATTCTACAAGGGTGATACTGTGTAGTCTCCACTAAGATACACTGACTACTCCCCTTCATCGAAATAATTACCAACCCCCCAAATCAAAGGAACACCCCCATTTCTGGTCAAGGCCCTAAACCCTAAAACCTACAACCTACACGCTAAACCCTGAACCCGAAACCCTAGGCAAAAGCCGTGGACTTTGTGGAGGCCTCGACTGCAGCAGGAGGCCCAAGCCGAAATCATCCACCCCGGCATTGTTGGACACGGCCTAAGATGAAACCACCGGGGTTTAGGGTTTAGGGAAGGCAACGGAATTCTGAGCTGAAGTCAGGAATGCCATATTGTGTAGTTATGAACTATTTTATACTAGCTATTCACTGTACTATATTATCTGAAACAGATATTAACAATACGAAAGAGTTAGTAATGATATAGTAGGAGTTCCCTACCTCATCCCTAAAGGCTGAAGCCTAGATCTAGATGTTATTACTTAGCCTGAGGGGCCTGTCTGGCTTGGGGCTTATCGCCCAGAAAGGGTTTGGACACAGAGAAATAGCCATCCGATCTTCATACCTCAGACATCGCAGAAGAGAATTCACCCTGGGTCCATGGCTTGAAAAAGGGATTTCCCAAAATGAAGGGTACCTTTGTTGGGGTTCCTGAAAATAAGGATGGTAATATATGGGGGTCTATATTAGCGTCCCCTCTTCAAGGAAACTGTCATTTTCAGCTAGCAGCACTAGCATGTACGAGAGGCCTCCTCCTCCTCTCTCCTTCTCTTCCTCATAGAAATCACAACCATGCAGTTTGCCTGAGATGCCAGCAGTCAGATCCTTGACGCCCTGGCAAGCTTGTGCGAGCGGACCGTCTTGCAGGGTACGTAGCACAAATTGTATACTTATTGACAAAATTTCCGTTTTTAAGTACTGGTACTATCTTGGTGGTAGCTGTGACTACGGTGTAAGGGGCTCACTATTCAGCCAAGTCATGTACAACAGGTCGCTACATGCAGCCCTTCCGTCCCAGGTCCCTGACTATACTGAAATTTCTTCTGACTACTGCGCTGATGACAAGAATGATGTAGCCCTTACTGGTATCACAGTGCACTTCATTGGCTACATATTGAACCAACCTTCCACATGCTGCCAACCAACCGCAACAGATGTTAACACGTCAATGACACATATCCCTACAGTCCCCACATAACCCTTACATAGTCACAAACCCCTACTATGCCATCATAAGCGCTACGTCAATCCATCCAACCGCGACCCAGAAAAAACTGTCCCCTCGATAGCAAGGATTGAGGGAATGGAAAAGAACATGGAAAGTGCTATATGAGCCATAATATGAACTCTTGGTATCCCCCTTACTAACCCCTATAGTAGTCCCCTATATTATCCCCCATATAACCCTGTGTAAGGAGTTTAGATTATGGCTCATATTGATTGGGGATCATACACGAGCTATTCTGAGGGCACCTTCCTTCATTCTTAGTTAATCGGAGGTCAATAGATACGCAAGGTTGAAACCATGGGCCCCTAGTATGGGCCCTTATCCCTGTAATCCGTATATACCTACTAAGTTGCTTTTTACCCATATGTACCCTTGAGGTTCCCTAGAATCCCCCCAAAAAAAGCCTAAGGGCGTATATTAGGGGCCTACACTTCTAATCTTACAAGGTAGTAGTCTCGGCTTTCTCTTCCACTCCTTCAAGCCTAAGGTTTAGGGTTTAGGGTTTAGGGTTCAGGGTTTATGGTTCCATCCCATTTTCCATTTTCTTTTCCATTTGATTCTCTTTTTGCGGGTCATTCCCCACCCAACGTAACCCCAATAGGAGCTATAGTCTAAACTCTTAGTATAACCCTGTTTCAGCCTGATAATAATCCCCTAAATAAGCCCCCTTTGCAGGAATTTGGATTGTAACTCCTTTAGCCCCTATGCATTGCCCCCCCCCCCGCACCCCCAACATGCGGCGACGCCTTTTTCCTCAACGCCTCGAGCACGTTTTCTGGAATCCCACAGAGGCCGAAGCCGCCTCCCAGCAGGGTTATATTGGGGTTATAAGGTACCCATTGGGGTAATATTAGGGTTATAATGGGGTTATATTGAGATAATGGATGGAAACTTCTATTTAGGGGTTAAGGTGGTTAGAGTTTAGTATTTAGGTTAGTTTGAGGTATAGGCGTTTGGGGCTTAGGGTGTAGGATTCAGGGTTTAGGTTTTAGGGTTTGGGGTGTGGGATCTAGTGTCTAGGGTCTAGAGCCCCCTAGAAATGGAATAATTTTTCCGGTGAAGAATCACATGGAAAAAAGGGGAAAACAGATGGAAACTGTATACATATATACGTAGACATATATGTATATACATATATATATATATACGGGGTATATAGGGAAGGTGTGTAGCGGTCTTTCGAGTTAGGATAAGGCTTTGGGGTATACCTACCCACCTATCTATCTATCTATCTATCTACCTATCTAACTATTTATAGTTCTGTGTATATAGTTCTGCGCTTGTGGTAGTGGGCTTACGAAGGGACAACATTGCTAACTTCTCACGCTTCTGCATCATTTCCGTGGGTTGGCATAAATGGACCCTTTACAAGATGGGCTGTGCAAGGGTATCTAGGCTTTAGGGTTCGGGGTCTAGGGTCTATGGTTTCCAAACGAAATCAGATCCCGCTGTGGGGGCCCCTAGCATACAGATCAACATTAACTCATATGATAGGTTGTCAAATTTATGGTCTCTCTTTTGGGTCCCCACTATAATATGGCTCCAAGAATAACCAAAAGGAACCACAATTTTGACATCCCTCCAAAAGGATGTTGGTCCAGATCTTGTGGTAGAACGTCCCTAATGATTGCTCATCTCGATTTTCAAGGAGCACCTGACATTGAGAAATTTCGTGCATAGGTGTTGCTCAAAATCACCTCTTACAACTCCTCAAATTCTAAAACCCCTAGTCCCTAGCCTCAAAACCCCCTAAACCCCCATCCCGTAAACCCCTACACTCCCTCGCACAAAATATGTACCTGGAGTCCCCGTAGTGTCCCTCACATTGAGAAGGTCATATGCAGGGATGATGAAAATGTTTACCCAAGGGCCGAAGTCGGGTCGTTCTTCAACCCCATTTCTATTTGCGGATTTCAGTTTAGGTTTTACGGCTGAGGGTTTCAGGGATACAGTGTAGGGTTTAGGGTCTCTTTGGGGGGAGACAATACGATCAGGATGAAACTATTGCGCGGGAAATATGGGGAATAATAAGCACTACATCTGTCAGTGTTACATCGTGATGCCAGCAGTTTTCATGACTGCAATCTTGTTGGGCTACCGTAAACGCTAAACCCCACACCCCCAACCCAAGACTGTGCGGCTCCTGCACTTCTGGCCCCGGCCCAATAAGAACCTCACGCCCAAGCACCTAAGTAAAAAAAAACACAAAGCTCCAACAAAGCCACGCAACATAGGGGGACCCCGATATATTCCCCAATATGCTATAGTTCCTATTGTAGGGACCCCCAAAATGGTACCCCTAATTTTGGGAAAACCTAATCCCTATAGAACCTGTATAAACCCAGTTTCAGTTTCATTGTCTATTGTCTTTTCAATCTTCATTATAGAGGTAAAAGGTAGCCCTGATTTTGGGGAACCCTAAACCATATATATATATATATATCCCTATATAACCCCTAGACACCCTAAGTTTGGGGACTCTAAACCGTATATATCCCTATAGAACCCCTAGAAACCCCTTCAAAAGTACAACTCTCCCCCCCTAAACCCTAAACCCTAAACCCCCCTCCCCCCTGCTGGCCGACGCAAAGCGTGGACCCATCTCGGATGTCTCGGATGGCTTCGTCGGGGGAGCTCACAACCTTCAAGCCACTTGGTGTAGGGGTTTAGGGCTTGCGAAGCTTAGGTGTAGGATTTAGGGTTCAGGGTGTAGGGTTAGGGAAGCCCCATGATCAGTTGGTGTAGGGTTTAGGGCTTATACCGTTTAGGTTTTAGGGAAGCCCCATGATCAGTTGGTGTAGGGTTTAGGCCTTATGGGGTTTAGGGTTTAGGGAAGCCACATGCTTTGTTTGTGTAGCAGGACCTGTTAAAGTGATGCTATTGGGTTACATGAGGGTTCTGGAAAAGGAGACTGGAAGCTATTGTTTAACGATGGTTTAGGGTCTCGGGTCCTAATTAATGACCTGTATTTGAAGGAGAATCAAACGGAAACAAAAACGGAACATGAAATAGAAGCCGGGCTTATATAGGAGTGTATTTTGGACATTGCCCCCACCCGGTACAGTAACAGTCTATACTAGGGCTAATATTCAGTGAGGGCTATACAAGAGATTTACCCAACTGCCACGGAGTCGGAGCATCACCCCAGGTGTATAAGCCTGACTAAACGAACCGCAACATGCTGCATGGAAAATTGTCAAATGATCGTCATGGGGTCCTTGAGTTACCATAAACCCTGAATAATGTGGTAGTTGCAAATTATTCCCATGTATCCCCATATATCCCAAAATGGTTCTTAACCCTAAACCTAAAGCCTGAGTTCTTTGCAACCCTGAGCCCTACACGCTGACTGTACAAGGACCCCTTGTGGCTTGAGTTACCTTTGGTTAGGCCGGAAGGAAGGAATAGATCCTCATAGTAGTCCCTGTCACCCATTGTAGCGTTTCCATTTTCTTTTCCATTCCTCCTAAACCCTAAACCCTATAGTAGTTCCCATTTTCTCTACCATTCCTTCATTCCCAGCTAACCAAAAAGTAACTTAAGGGGTCAGAACATTCCAGCCCAGGTCTTGTAATCACGTTGCTTCTGCCTGCTACCGTGTCACAGCCACATGTTCCTGCTGGAGCCATGGTAGTAATAATCGTAACAACAGTAGTAATTCATAGTAGTCCTAGTGGTAATAGTGCTAGTAATAATGGTAATACTACTCTCAATAGTAACAATCGGAATAATAATGACAATGACAGTAGCAATAAAAGTGATAATAGCAAGGATAATAACAATAGTAACATGGATAACAAGTAGTGGTATGAATAAAACAACTAATAGTACTATTACTCCCACTTGGCGCAAATTCTTTCCGAGGCCTTGCTGGAGCTCGAGAAGCAGCGCCTGAGACCTGAGAACGACCGAACGAACTGCTTCAAGGGTTCAGGAGTTAGCGCTTAGGGGTTTAGGCGTAACGGGGCACGCAAACGAATTGGAAAAATCAGGTCCCCGGCGGCCCCTGTATCAGTGAACACTAAGAATTTCTGAGCCCTACGTGACGAATGACCTGAAGGATGCATTCAATAATGCCTAGCGAATGCTCAAGCCCTCAACCCTGAGCCTCCAAGCCTGTCGCCTGCAAGCCATCCTGCCAATGCCAACCCTTAAGCCCTATAATACATTACAGTATACTACAATCTACTATAATACATTATACTATACAATAATATACTAGCATAAGCTATAATCCAAACCCATGCAAACCGCAAACTATCCACTCCTGCTCGGAAGGGCATCCAAGCTGCTGCTGGATGCAAGCACCCGGGCGAGGCGAGACGATCTGGCCTTGCAAGACTTTCTGGAAGATAATCTACCCCTAGGGATCCAAGTATACAAATAATACCTACATTGGGCCCCAAAGTATGTAAATTCCCTAGGGTAGGGTACCCTTCGATATGAATGCGAGAAACGGCTGTTATCATTGCGAATATGCCAGTTGAGAGCACTACACTCCGGATGTTTTGTAGTGATAGTATGCTTACGGTTTTGGTTCTTGCTTTGGGATCTAGGTGGTTTGAGATGGTTAGTAGGGAGTGGAAAATAAACAAGGAAGGTGCAAGCTACTTTAGGGTTTATGATCCAGGGTACAGGGTGATTAAAGAGAAGGGATTGGACAATGGAAAGAAACTGCGCGATTATTTAGGGTCTAGGGTATAGGGCCTGTATGCCCAGCTGGGGACTAGAATTCCCAATGCATTCCCCTCCTGAGAAATTGTCCATCTGAGTGGCACGGTCCTTTAAGAGGATGATCGAACACGAATGCCCTTTTGGATTGCCACATTGTATGAGCTATAGTCTAAACTCTAAGTGACCCCCTTAATAAGCCCTTTAGTACTCCCCTTTATAAGCCCTTATATAACCTCCCTTTCAGGAGTTCAGACCATAGCTCAAATAATATTAAGCAAAGACAGAACAAATCAAATTCTTGCACCTCACTCCCATGAGTTGCAACCTGTATCCTGCCCAACAGAACTTGTGGCATACATTGGGGAAATATGACCCAAAGGGTCCAACTACGCAACAGTTAGGTACCTTGGGTGTTGGGCAATAGTCATACAGGTTTTGGGCTTTTGGGCAAGTCTATGATTAGTAAGTACTTGGACCCTCAAAGTCGGGTAATGTAGAGCTCTATACGGGTCATATTGGGTATAATGGAGAGAATGGAAACTGAAATTATGACACCTAAGCCAAGCCCAGTTGTCCACCAGAGTCTGAGGGTCCTGCAATCTGGTTCAACATCGCCGCCACAGGAACTGCTCTGAGGCAAAACGGCTGCCCTAGCAGAATCTACTTGTTCCTTTACCAGTGTCTCGGAAACTAAAATACGTGTGGTAGTTTCCAGAAACAGGGAGAACCAAATGTAGATCCCCACATACTAGAATCCATACTAGAATGACCCTACGAAAGGCACCCCTGTTTTGGGGAAACCGCCATGTCTTATGGATCCAGGTCGCACTTGACAGGTGCCCCATGCAGCGTAGACTCAGAAGATCTTATCCAAGACTTCCCTGGATGAAGAGAAACTTTTGGGCTTAGGGTTTGGCGAGTGTCTTGCACCCCCCCCACCCTCCCCACCCCCCCCCCCCAACTGGTTAGACCTATCTTTCAAAGACACCACGAGCAGAAGCTGGATGCAAAATACCTTAAGAGCTCCGATGCTCTGAGACAGACTGGATGCAAGTCCGTACGGAGCAGCTTGTGTCTTTTGCTCGTGACCGGGCGATGGTCAATCGACTCCTGCGGCGCATGTGGAAGGTCCTGGCCACGCCACGCAGCATTCACACGCAGTGTCCCAGCAACTTTGTCATTGTCCTGTGTTCCTTCAGGTGCTTTCATGACCAGCCAGAAAGATGTCATAGAATGCACCACATGTTCTAAACTGCCTCAACCTGCCTCGTAATCACAGAATCTAGGAGTCTACGGGACAAGCTTGTGCAGACATGCCCAAGACGCGTCCTCAGCGCAGCAGCGGAATTGCGACAGCAAGAACGAGCACCGCAATTCCGACGCCTCAGCTGTCATGTAAGACTTCATGGTCGGCTTGTTTTGATTTATGGGTGTATGCTTAGGGTGTGCTTACAAAGTTATGGTCCGAAAGACTTTGGGACTTGCAGTTGCAGGCTCACGGATAGGTTTACCTGACAGGAGGGAAGGAAAAATCAATCTATGGAGCCAGCGCTGATTCAGCCAGTTCCGAAGATCTGCACGCAAGCAAATGGAGAAGTAGCAACATCCAGAAGTTGCACTTATCAGTATATGGGTTGTTCCCAAAATTGTGGGCCGCTTTCGAGTTTATGTCATATTTCGGGATGTAATATTTAGGGGTACCAAAATGGGACCCTAATTTCGGGAACTATCCATATACTACTGAGCATCTGGCATGCAGCGAGGGGCCCTTTGGGTAGCTCCTGTCGTGTGCGCACAGGTCACAAATCCTCTTGCTCTGTTGAGTCACGAAGATCACCCACGGTTTCACTGGCCAGGGCAGTGCCCAAAACTTTGACAGCTCATCTTTTCCTGAGCCTTGAAGTGTCTTGACCCCCCAAGTCTCTTAGGGTGTGCTGTTTGTCTGCCCGAGGCACCTGCGAATGCATGCTTGACTCCTAGCTGGCAACCTAAACCCTAAAAGTCCAAGTCCTAACACCATCAACTCTGAAGTATACAAATTCCAACATCAGCACGGACACACACCCAAACCTTGAACCATCAACCCACCCATCAATGACCCCCCAACGTCTAAGCCTTACACCCCTGCACCGTTAAGACGCAGACCTAACGTAGGGGCCTAAATAAACAGAATAGGGCCGTCTTGGCTAATACAGCTAGATGAGCTATAGTCTAAGCTCGTAGTATTCCCCTTAAGCCATACAATGGTCACTAATATTAACCCCTATGTTATATAACCAGCCCTTCAGGAATTCAGACCACAGTTCATGTGAGGACTACAATGGTGACTACAATTGAATGACTTTGGCAACTATTCTCGCTTCTACAGTGCACACATATAACCCCAATATACTATAGTAGTCTCCATTTTCTTTGCCATTATTCCCAATATAACCCCAATATACTATAGTAGGTTTCCATTTTCTTTTCCATTATTCCCAATATAACCCCAATATACTATAGTAGTTTCCATTTTCTTTTCCATTATTCCTATACTATAGTAGGTTTCCATTTTCTTTTCCATTATTCCT